>CATQJA010001901.1:0-32477 GCA_958295435.1 Mesorhabditis spiculigera | reverse complement strand
TGATCCTTAGGGCTCTTGTGCTCTCGGAGCTTATTTTATGTCGTTGGAATTTTCATCAGTCACAAGATCAGAAGAGTCGACGATAGATGTTCCGGCCCCATTTAGATAAGAGATAGTTAGAGCAAATAAATTGATTTAAAGCAATTTTTTTATGTGAAAGGTGATGAAAGCGGAAAACATTTATTCTCACAACACAATTCGCAAAGGCATGACGAAGAAACTCAAGAATAGAAAGAACCCCGGTCTTGAAATTTTCTGTATCCGTCCTTACCTTGGCATCTTTTGGCAAAGCTAGCCTCCTAACAGCAAAATTGCATCCCGTCCCACGTTTCCTACGTTTTCCAAGGGGGCTTCCGCTTGGGCTTGCTGCCGGTTGATCGCAACCGCCAGGAGGTTCTATAGGAACCGGACCGATATGGACTGTCCGCACCGCCGCCTGGATCGATGCTCTCCTCTGGTGTACCTGAAATCGCAGAGAGAACGAGTTGCTACTCTTTTTTCAAAAACAGCTGTTTGATACGCTTTTTGATATAATTCTACCGCAGCCGATCTGGTGAGCATCATCCGAAATCGATTGAATATCGATAGGTGAGCCACGATTGCTGCCTGGTCTATCCTGAGCCTCAAGCTGATCTCAGGAAGCTTGCAGTTGTTAAACAAAATGTACCAGGTTGATGCAAAGAAAAAGGCAAAAAGTAGACACCAAATTGTTAGAGGAAAAAGCTAGCTTTCCAAAAAAAGAAATCGGTTTGCCGGATACATGGTCTTTCAAGAATTAATTGTTCCGTGTCGCCTAGCGGTAATTTAGCTGGTTATGTGTTTTCTTTATGTTTTCATCTGTGCACATATGATATGTATATTTTAAACTGTTCACAATGACAATTCTTGATGGTATTTCTCTTTTGTTTTCCCTCTTCATCTCTCACGCTCTCTCTCTCTCTCTCTCACACACACTCTCTCTCTCTCTCTCTCTCTCTCTCTCTCTCTCTCTTCTCTTTCTTTATGGTTTCAGATGTAACATTTGAGAGTAATTCCAACAAAAAATAAAAATCAAATTTATTCCGATAACAATCAATATAAAGTAATTTATGAAACATGACAAACCGGCCTGCATCTGAAAAGAAACGTTTGCACTTACCTTAGTGTCCTTTGGCACATCCAGCTTCCTAGCGTGGCTAAAAAAGCTCTGTATTTTGACAACCAGCCAGTTTACCAATTTCACGTGAGATATCTTCATTGTAGATTGCGTCCATCTGAAAAATGGCACAGTTTCAAAATGGCAAACACTACCTGCTGCGCGTTGAGTCTCCATCGCCCTGCTTCTTTTTCCAGATCAGCCACCTTCCAGCCACCCGGCTTCTTCATCGCCACGCGGATCTCCTCCCTGACTTGCGGAGTCACGTGATCATAGGCCATTTCTGAAAAATAAATAGGCTCCTGCAAGGTGCAAAACAGGTGAAAATCTGGCTTTTTGTCAAGCCGAAAAAAAAGATACTTCGGAACGTGTCTGTGGACTTCCATGGACGGTCGATCACGACGGGCTCTGAAACCAAAGTTGAAGCTTTATCCTTTAAGCGGGCGAAGAAGATGAAGAGAGTGAGAGAGAGAGAGGGAAAGAGAGAGAGAGAGAGAGAGAGAGAGAGAGAGTGAGTGAGTGAGTGAGTGAGTGAGTGAGTGAGAAAATAAAGTAAATCCCTGACCGATCGGGTGCTTCTTGTCCAGGATGGCAAAGTGCTGGCTGATCTAGAATCGACTGTAGCGTATTTTCTGGGCACCTTAGATACGAACTACTACAAAAGAGCTATGGCCAGAACTGGCGTCTGGAGCGACTATACAATCTCAAAACATGCTTGTTTCCATTTAAGCCCCGTCTGCGCTTCCATCCTCCTCCTGTCTTCCGGTGTCAGAGCGCTCATCAGACGCGTTTTGTCATGCAACTCGCCCAGCTGTGTCTGCCGTGCGGCATCGAAGTGTGGCTGGGTTTCTCCTAAGAAGTTGATGATCACAGAACTCCGACATTTACATTTGCAATCCGAAATAACGACATTTTGACCCACTTTTCGGCGGCGCCGGAACGCCAGGAGGCATGGCAGCTTGCTTTGCCTCTTGCCGCTTTTTCGCCCGGGCCTCCTTCCGCTTGTCGTTGTAGTCCCGGTCGGCGGCCATTTGCCACTCGTGCCGCACCTTCAAAACGTCATTAGTTTCTAGCCGGACCCACCCTTTCCGGATCCCAATTATTGACCGTTTTCAGTGCTATGAAAGCCTCTTCCGGTATATACCGGCCACCTTGGCCGACCAGGCGTTCTCTCAGCTGCGTCAGGAAATTTCTTTCTTGCTGTCCTGGAAGATAAGGTGAGATTGGTATGCATAAATTTACGGGCCAAAGGAGTGCCATGCTCAGCTTTCCAGATTTCAGGATGTTTCTTTTGTTGTCGAACCCATTCATTTCGGATCTAAATTAGCGATGAAAATTTAGGCTGGGTATCATTTATTCAAATAATACAAATATTTCTAAATCATTTTGTCTACTACTACTAAGTCGGCTTTTTTAAGCAGCCCAACTAACATCTTTCACTTTCATCCCAGTCTCTGCCCGCAGCGCTTTCCATTCGCTCTCCGGCAAGCTGTCCAGGTCCCCCTGCATCTGTTTGAACCGTTCGTGGATTACCTTCTGTTTTCCTGAAGTTTAATTTTATGCGAGTGTCGCGTCCCGTTTTCCACTTGCCTTCCTTCGTAAGTTTCCCCGTATTAGAGGGCCCGGGCATGTTGTCTGGGGTATCTGAAATCGTAAGGTCTAAGGATTCACGTATACACGATACCGTATCTTGCAGAACCAACGTCGTCGTCAAGGTCAGATGCCGGCTCTGAAAGCAAATTGACTCGACAGCTACTGGCTGACCTCCTCCAATTTGTTGATCCTGCGGAGCCACCGGTTCCGCGTGGTCAGCTTGCATAGCTTGGATGCTTTGCTTCCATTGGAGAACATGGCTGATCGGGTGTACACTTAAACGTGCAAAAAATCCATTACCAAGAAAGCAACTTAAGGTCGAGAAATAGCAAAAGTAGGAGCCGCATCGGAATTCAGTAATCCTTTCCAAAAGCTCAAAAGCTTGTATCGGTGGGGCCGACAACTTCATTAATTCTGAGCTGCCTCCGGAAAGCTCCGGAATCCGTTGGGTGGCTGCCAAATCTCAACCAGAACTTTCACACTATCTATCCCACATTCTCTCTCACTGCCTCTCTGTCTCTCTCTCGCTCTTTTTCTTTCTCTCCCTCTCGCTCTCGCTCTCTCTATCTAGCTAACTGTCTCTTTCTCTCCCTCTCTCTTTGTCTCTCTCTGTCTGTTTCTCTCTTTTCAGAATCGGCGGTTTAGGGAAGCGTAGCGTAGAGTCGTAGAGGATTTGCGTGCATGAGAAACTGATACCTTTTGAAGCGTCGTTAAATGCGTTCAGCTGTGTCCTGTTTTTTATTTCGACGCATCTTCGCATTACGCTCTTTTTGAAAGCTTTGTAGCCGTTTATAACGCATAATCGCATCCCTTTATTAGAAAAAAAATGCATAACTATTAGGCACAAATGACAGAAAAATCACAAAATCTGTATCGGCGCTGAAATTGTTAAATAACAAAAACGATACCTTGGCATCATCGGGCGTGTTGAGCTTCCGGACGTACTGGCAGCCGGCCGACCGCTTGCGCCGTTTCCCAAGACCCGACGGGCCCGGCTGACAACTCGCAGCTTCAAAGCTCCGTATATAATGGGTTCTTGGGGCATACCTAATTGCATTGCTTCGTGTTGTTCTTTCAGAACCTTTAGGGCCGCCGCCGCCTATAAGCGACATTATGCCGGAACAAGCCATTTTGTAAAATTTTCCGGGTTTTCGGGGCGGCATACGAGCTAACTTGCTTTAATTTCTTCATAAAATATGACCAAAAGTTTTCGTTAATTAGATGCAGAGACCGTTCCCTAGTGTCTTAGATGCACTATAAAATGGCGCGTTTGAATAAAAAAAATCGTTTTGAAGATTGCTGCGAACTGGCCGTTTCCAGGGCTTTCGAATGGTGTAACTACCATTCCGATCCGATACTTCTGCATCAAGCCAGAGGGGGTATTTTTGGGACACCCTTTAAGAGCCAGCTAAAAATAATGTGCCATAAAAAGTTATGGGAAAAAAACAAGGTTTTTATTCGCGGTTTTCACGTATGGCCAGCCCCCGGGGCCCGGGCCCCGAAATCGGCCGGGCCCGAAAATTTCAAGGGGGACCCTTATGTTTTGTTTTCTCAAAATTTTTGTTGCCTCGGCCTTTTTTTTTACTTTTTACGGCTACTTGTAGAGCAACATTTTTCTAAATTTTTGCCTGCGGCGCTGTTTTGCAAGTTTGGTTTTTTTGGCCCCTTTTTTCCCCTTGTGTGAGATGAGGTGCGAAATTTTCGGCATTTGTACAAAATTTGCTTAACGCCATTCCATCGAGCGTTCAAAAAGACGCTCAGCGTTTTAATTTTAGTCTAATATGATGTAAAATAAAATAGCTACGGCAAAAACCGGCAAAACTTCAATATCAAAGCAAGTAATTTGTCAAACCTGTTAACCCTCAAATTTAATTGCCAGCCATTAAGATTTGATATTGTACCTGACGTGGACTGATGTCCTTGTATGGTCCCTTTTGCCATTCAGCCTTCTCCTTCTCTGTGTGTTCCGACCATTCTTTGCCGTATTTCTCGTAATACGGTCGCAAAATTTCGGCGCGCCCCTGCAGGGCTAAAATTGTGCAATGAGTATTTAAAGGGACTCGGAAGACAAATTTCGTGCATGTGGGGATTGAGCCTATCGGTCAAAAACGAAAGGGCTACTGCCGAGAAGTACCAGAAAAGTGATTTCGTTGCGGGAAAACGTAAATATGTGGGTGAATCGGAAATGTTCTCCGAGCCAAAACGACTTTTTGAGTGTTTTTGTAACGACTTGCGATTGCATATCGTAATGCCTTGTAAGGCGCCTATTTTGATCCCTAGATCTCGGCCATTCTCTGATCAATTTTCATAATTAAAACGTCTAGAATGACCAACACTCTATGAGAATTCCAGAAATAGCGTCACGATTTCTGCATCCAAAAAGAGTCCAAAAAGAGGCAAAAGATCATGCGACGCGGTCGCGTTGTACTGGCGTTGTTGCTGCTATTCGCCAGGAATCAACGTTGGGTGACGTGGACCAGGTTTCCAAGACCCTTAAAGGGATACCGGCGGCGGCATTGGTCGAACACCCATGGTCGACTATTTGGCAAGTAGCCAACAGGGCAGAGAACAAAAAAAGAATACTGAAAGTTGGCGAAATTGAAAGACCCTTCTGGCCGACACGAGGCACTTCCAAATTCCACATTTTCTCAGATTTTTCAAATTTTGTTATTGATCCGTCAGATTTGACCGTATTTTTTGGAAACCGACGGAATTTTCGTGGCTTTTCCGACGGGGTTTTTTTTTAGAAAAACGCCAATCAAATCAAACCTGGGCCTGGGCGCTTGGGGGCTTGGGGGCCTGGCAACCTGTTCTGGGCCGAAACCTAAAGGACATTTGGCACTCGGGCCTGAATGGCTAATCGTATCGAAAACCGTATATTGCCCCGCACCAACCTGTTCGAGCCGTTGGAATCGTTCTTGGAGCTGAAACGATAGTTAAAGAGATAGGGGCGGCATAAGTCAATCGATTACGCGAGGGAAAGAAAATGTCTCTGCGCCTCTCCCCTGGGAGCCCTCTCTCGCGCGAGATCGCCGCGGGACCTGTTGAACCCCCCCTCCCCAAGGGGGGTTCAACAGATGCCGTCCTCATCTCTTTAATGAGCTTGGAAATGCCTGGCACAGGGGCACTAGCTGCATGTCTAGCTTTGGCTTAGCTTTGGCTTAGCTTTGGCTTAGCTTTGGCTTAGCTTATGTTTAGGCGTAGCTTAGCTTAGGCTTAGCTTAGGCTGGGCTTAGACTTCGCTTAGGCGTAGCTCATGCCTATCTTAAGCCTAAGCCTACTTGCTTCATTTCTCTTAACCTACCACAGCCGGCGACATGCCTGTCTGTCGCATGAGGTACGATTTCTCATCAGCAGGCACGTTGGCCATCCCCTGGTATTTGCCAAAGACATGCTCGATTAGCTTCTCTCTTTCCAGGCCTACAAAAGCCATAAAATGCTTAAATTTCGTCGTGTTTTGACTGTAATGCACTTGCAGTACCCACTCGATCTTGGCCAATAGTCCATCTGGCGCTTCAGTTTCTTTCTCAGATCCATTTGGGATTCCAGCTAAACGGAGATGTGTATAAAAGCCTTGTTAGCTTTATTTGACATTTATACGCTAAAAATAATCGTTTATATTGGCCGAAACGCCAGACTACGAAACCTAGCTCCTAAAATGGCGAAATGTCGACAACCAAAACCCCGACACAACGACGATGATGTTGAAAGGGAAGTGGAACGCAAAATAGTGTCAGGGCCATGTCGATATTTTGCGTTTAAAATTTTGGCTGCCGATGCCTTGGCCGTCTGAATTTTGGCGAATGGGTTATTTATTGTCGGCATTTTAGTATTTTCCGTTCGATAAGAGTTTCCTTTACACTGCCTCCTCCCACAGCCGAAGGGTCTCAAGTTTTCGATCTTTGCGCTATTTTTCGAGATTTTCTCAGCGCCATTCGATAGAGCGTCGAGAAATTTACTAAGAGTTTTAATGTGAATCTACAATAATATAAAATAAAAAATTTATAGCCAAAACATTCTGGCCGGGGGGTAAAGTAAACCGTAGCCTTCCGTGCTATTACTTTTGTACCTGTTTTTGCGAGTGGCCGGTCACTCGCGTCAAGTGCGCCCAATCATCCTTGTTCATTCTTGCACCTCCTAAAGTTGATGCCGATCCTGAGCTTTTTAAGGTATCCTCCATACCTTCAAACTTCTCATAATAGTGGTCGATCCAGTCTCGGGGCGTTTTTACAGCAGAAGCTACTGAATCGGCCATATTTTGAAAATGATACAAACTTCTACCAGGTGGAGCTTGCGGCCCCGATGGACCAAGGGGATTTTGCAGCCCCGACGGGCCAGGCTGATTCGGTTGACCGGGATTCCCAGCCGCAGGATACCTTAAAATTTACGGTTTTCAAGCAGGAAATTGTCTCTTGGCTATTAAAGGGCGCTTTTGAAATTTGTGACGTTTATGATTCAAAAATGTTTTTTATGAATTTTCGTTAAAAACGGTAAAAGTATAAAAACCCAATTTTTTGTTTGTTTGATGGAATACCTAGTTCCATACCTGTCGGCCATCGCCCTCAATTCGGCAAGAGCCTGCTCCGGGGTTTTTCGCGTCCCACTGAATTTCGATTTCAAGGAAAAAAGCTAAGGATTTGGCGACGGTCAATTCCGGACCTTGCACAACTTAAATGTTTTGTTAATTTTGCACTCACACGGAGGCCACCGCGGCTCGAATTTCCGCCATCGCCTGCTCCGCTGTTTTTCCATCTGCAAAAAAGGCAAGTAGAACCCTGACGAGAGTATTATTGGAGCTTGGGTTTTGTCTCCGCGCAAAATTAGAAACAGACCCAGAGAAAGCGATAGAGACAGAGAGAGAGAGAGAGGGAGAGAGAGAGAGAGAGAGAGAGAGAGAGAGAGAGAGAGCGATAGAGAGAGGAAGGGAAAGAAAGAGAAGGAGAGAGAGAAAGAGAAGGAGAGACAGAGAGAGGGAAAGGGACAGAGAGAGATAGAGGGAGAAGAGAGAGAGAGAGAGAGAGAGAGAGAGAGAGAGAGAGAAAGAGAAAGAGAGAGAGAGAAAGATAACCCAAAATTAAGTTCAAGCGGGGTAAACAACGACCTGTTTGCAAGTCTAGTCGAGGCGCTTTCGCGATCACCGAGTCCCGGCCTGGTGGTGCTGGTAGTGGTGGCCTGAATATTCGACGATTAAGCTTATGCTTAGTCTGGCTGGGAGCGGAAGCAGGAGCAGGCGCTTGGGGCGGCTAGGCAAGCAGGCAGCTTGGGGTAGCAGGCTGGGCTTAACGGCAGGCGAAGCAGCGGCAGCAGGCAGCTTGGAGCAGCAGGCCAGGCGGAGCGGCTTAGCAGGTAGCGGCAGGGCTTGAGGAAGCAACTTAGGCTAGGCTTGTGTTTAGATAGGCTCAACCATATCCCTAGGCTGCGGCTTAGCTTTAGGCTTAGACTTGCTTATGCCTAGGCTGCGGTTCAGGATTAGGCCTATGCTTAGGCTTCAGGCTGAACACGCGCTTGAAGGCCAACTTACATGCCCAGCGCTGCACGCACGTCTGCCATCGCCTGCGCCGCCTGCACCTGCTGATCTGAAAAGTGCAGTCCAGTAACCCAAACCCAAATCCCAAATGATTGACCCAACGACCAAAAATGGCTCTTCTTCGACCAAAATCTCCTATGGTTTTTTTACTAAAAAGCACTAGTAAAATATTTTCTATTACGTTACTACAAATTTTGACTTTGTTAATTAGGAGGGATTAAAGTTCTTGGTGGGTTTATGACTTTATGCGAAATGATGGGCAAAAATTACCCGTAAGAAGTTTGAACGGTTGGTCCCAGCGGAATTCGCTCTCTGGGCGGACGACGGACTCCCAAGTTCGTTTTCGGCTCCGGTCGATTGTGTCTAAAATTCGGCAAGTTTGTAGCCGGTTTCCGGCTCTAATCACCGCCCCCAATCCGTTGGGCATTATCCGGGGTGTCGTCGAGGTCAATTGGATTCTCCCGGCTGCCGAGACGGGGTTGCGGCTGGAGGCTAATTACACAAAAAAATCAAGGTTTTTAAAACCGAATTACCAGTTCGCTAAGACTAAGAATCCGCAGAGCAAAAGAATCACCATTGCTAGAAAACATCAAAACTGAAGGTCGGGGGTCTGGGTTGAGCTTTTCAAGAAGGAAAACAGTACGCAGGAATTAATGAAAAATAACAGCTGTTGTGAATTAATTTTCGGCGTTTTCTGTGAATTTTTGCAGGTTTTGCAGGTTTCTGGGTTGCGAAATCACACCTTCCAAAAACAGAAACTTCAAAACAAACACTTGGTCATAGATTTTTATGCTTTTGCAATTTCTGGGGGCCAAATCGTGTTTCTATGTTCCCGGCGAAGACAAGGCTAAGTTCAATGCAAATTTTGACGTGGAAAGCGACAGATATCAATTTTTATCAACCGAGTATAATGCTGGTGAGGCTGTTAATTGATTTATGGTTATCCAGGAATTCTTGGACTTCGATCATAACGTTCGTCCCGGCGATGAACAGCAGGATCAGAGCGAGCAGGCAGAATTCGGCGATTTCTGGGAAAGACGGCTCGATATGTAAGATTACTAGACTTTTCTTTAGCTTTAATTTTTAGAGGGCTTATTTCTATGCTAAATTCAACGCCTAAAAATTGGAAATCTGAAATTCTTAGAAAATTAACAAATTATGAATTTGAGCATTTTGTGGCGTTTTGAGCCTGAAAATTTAGGAAAAAGGGATAAAACCGTCAATGATGAAATTTAATACAATTTTGAGTTCATTTAATCATACTATTACGTTGCTAAATTAAAATTAAAAAAATATGATACATACCAGCACGGCTCGGACGTCGCTGCTCGGTCACCGGGCGTATGAAAAGCCATAAGTAGCGTAGGGCAAGAATAGCAATGACGTCAAGCCGGAAAAGCATCTTAAATCAGCTGGGCTAGCCAAAGAGCAACTCTTTGACCCGCTGATGATTAGCCTTTCATATGCCAAGATAGGGCCTGTCGATTTGCGCGCGCCGTGGGTCAAATCGATTGATCAGAAAATGACCCGAGGCCATGGTTTTGACACCGGCTTGGAAGTGGCAAGAAATTAACTGAAAGGATGTCTTAAAAATCATTAAATATGATTTGTTTGAGTCGTTAGGATTCCATAAAATGGAAAAAGAAAACACAATATTCTTTCAACTGTTTTTTTATATATCTGTTTTGATAATCATCACAATCATCGTTTAATCTGCATCCAGCAATCAATTTTTGAAAAGCTTGTCATGAAGATTCGTAAGAAAATATAAAAAAGTTAAGGTAATACGGTGTTTAAATCGGATTCAGGCTTCTCAGTACTTAGCGTGATGTAAGCGAGGAAGATCTGCAGCAGACAGAGGAGGAGAAACTCGGCGAATTCTGGAAAGAAAACGATTTTGAACAGCCACCACCTAGAGTGTGTGTCTCTCTCTGGCCCACTCGCTTCTTGAACATTGACGTACCATTCAGCGTTGGCTGACGCTCTTCTTGAATCGGGCGTATGCATATCCATAGATATCGGGCGGCGAGTAGCAGTAGCACATCAATACGGTAGCCGGAAGTTGTAAGGGCTTCGGAAATGAACGTCATTTTCAAGTTATGACCTTTGGGCCAACTTACAAGATTTAAGTAGTGCCGACTGACCCGTTATTTCAAATGAACCGTGCTTCATTTTACAACCATGACACCCGAGGGTATGTTTTTTTCTCGGTGACCTAGGCGCGCACCAATGGTCTACCTTATAGGAATTGGTAGGCATAATTCTTGACCAACCAACCACCATTTTGAAAATTGATATGGTTGAGCTGAGTTACTCAAAAAAAAAACCATCTCTCTCTTTCTCTTCCTCGGTCCCGCTCTTTTCTCTCTCTCTCTCTCTCTCGCTCTCTCTCGCTCTTTCTGTCACTTTCTCCTTCTCTCTCTCTCTCTCTCTCTCTCTCTCTCTCTCTCTGTCATGAATCCCGAGAACGAGATGTTGACAACCACTTCGGGTGTTTTTTGCCTTCTTGATCCCTTCAAAACTCATTTAGGTCCTCATCCACCAGCCATGAATCTTTCTCTTCGACACAACCCATCAACAGGCCATCAATCCCAGTTTATGAGCACTTATATGCTGCAATCGCAGCGGGACCTCCCCCCACCCCTCCGTGGTCCATCTCATCCCGGATTCTCGAGCCGGCCGCTACCCCATAAAGAGACAGATAATATGCCCCAGGTGGCCGTGAAGAAGCCCTTTTAGGGGCATCCTATAAGGAGCAGGATGGCCCTCATTATCAACGTCACGCAAAGGGAATTTCTGAGTGGACTGGATGAGGTCCATTTATGGGTTTTGCCGCGGATGTTGCAAATCGTCTAATGTTGATAAAACAAGGCTTCAAATTAGGGAATTTGAATTTTTCTATTGTCATTATTTTTGTGGGTCCGTTTTTATTGCATAATAAACAAAATGTTAATTTTCAGTAATTGCCGGCAGGGTTGGAATCGGATTCAGATTCAGATTCGGATTCAAAATGTTGCAAACCGCCTAATTCTGTTGAAACATTAATTAACGACATTTCGTCACGTACAATTTTTTGTTATTGATGCTTTTGACAGTATGTCAGTAGGAGGATTACTAAATATAATATTATAATAATATTGTTAACTAGAAAAATAAAAAAATCAAAGCCGTTGTTTTTACACTGAAATATTGTTCGTTTTATGGAGTCAAGAACTTCATTTCCTCAAAGAATATCGAGTAAATAAAGATATTTACATAAATTGTATCGATTTCCTGAATAAATCTGTGCGGGTTTACTTCGCAGGGCCGTTAATAAACAAACCTGTCAAATCGGACTCTTCTACAATAATTTGCAGTTATTAGAAGCTCTAAAGGGCCTGACAAGCCAAATATTTTAGCCAGCTGAATTATTATGCGAAATTCACGAAAACTTGAATTTTGGCTTCGTTCGGCACTAACAATACACTTCCGGTTCTCCAGTTTTTCGTAGCTGAGTTTTCTGAAAAACCACATTTCTTGATATGGCAAATTCACGAATTTACAGCTACTTTCCGATAATTGTGGCTTCCATCATTCCTGCGCTCCAATTTCTGCACCGGGCACTATTTCCTCCACCCTTCATTCCCCTCCAGCTTCACCCCAAGATTCCCGAAAGTAAAGGTGGCCGCGTTAGACGAGGCCTTTCGATCGGGGCTCGTTGCGCAAGTGGTGAGCCCGAGAATTTATTGTCATCCCTCCCCTCCTTCTCCAGTACCACCTCCTCCCCTTTAGCCAAAGACTCCTAGTGTCCACCGGGTCGTAAACACTGGCGCGGAACGGTCGTTAGGAGGGGGAAGCGGAGAGTCTGGAGGGTCGACCTCCCCTACTCTACCTCCTCTACTACACTAATCTACCCTCAAAATCTGGCTGTGTGGCCATGATGACACCTGCAGATATCGTAAGAGGGGGAGGGATAGGGGGATCTGCCACCATCTTGGCGCCTCAGTCGCGCGTTGTTGGCTTTGACAAAAACCGGGCGATAGAAGGGGAGAGGAAAAACTGGATTTTTTTGTTGTTGTTTTTTCGTTTTTGACCTTCAACGTACTTACTTTTACGTTCTTCTAATTTTACGTTACATCAATTTTTATTCCATTCCGGTAATGCTGCTTCCCGTCGCGTTAAATCAGCGCATTTTCCGTCAAGTCCGCTTCCGTTAGGCTTTATACCAGTTCGTCCGCCTCAGTATGCCCCATTTTGACGAGCTTTCATAAAGCAACGCAACGCTCCGCTTCCGTTGCGCTCCATTTGGGTGCTTTTCCGCTAGACTCCGCTGTATTACGATTCCGCTAAGCCTGTTCCTACCGCTCCACTACGCTACGCTACGTTCCGCTCACGCGTTTCGTTTCGTTTCGCTCGTCAGTAATTCGCCGCGTTTTTCTGTCGGGATCAATTTTTTCGGTTTTCGTGGGTCTAGCTACGTTTTGCGCCATTCGTTCCGTTTTCCGTTGAGCTCCGTTTTGCAACGCTTCCCTTCCACTATGCGTTGTTCCGCTTTTTCCGTGTTTGATACGCTACGTTTCTTTGCTGCCGTTGTCACCGCCCGCTTCATCTAGGGTAGCTAAAATCGATAATTTTTCTCTGCTGAAAGTAGCCACAAAAGTTTCCAAACCCTCAATTTGGCCATTTCTCACGGTTTTTAGCGTTCCTCTGGTTGGATGGAACCGCTAATTGGGCTTCAAAATTCCATCGTAACGAACCCCTTCAAACCCTCAATTTGTCTGCTCGTCTCAGAGCATGAAAATTCAGCGCTTTACTTTGGACGAACGACTAAAATTTCCTTAGATCCTACCGTTTGCGCTCAACCCGACGCTCATTTCGACGGTCACGCCTCATTCCACCAATTACCTAGTCATTCTGTTGGATGTGATGACGGTCCTCCTCCACGCCCCTTCAAAAGCAGTTTTCGGCCCCCGCCAAAAAAGACCAGAACAGCCCATCGTCCATTGGCCTTTGATGTTGCCGGTACCCCTACGGCGGACCTTTCCATATGGAGATGATGTAGCTGGGGTTTTCCGGATTTTTTGGTAACTGTTTTTGGTACGACCTGTACGAATATGCGCTACAACGCCTTTTTTTGAAAATCATACGCAGAAATTTCTTTGACATTGTAACGTCATAAAAATCGATTGGCTAAATTGTCTTCCAAATTAGAATTTTGTCGCTTTTCGATCTTTCTCTGCTTCTCTTTCTCCCTTGACTCTTCGCTTGCTAGCTCTCGCTCGCTACCGCTGTCGCGCTCCCCCTCTCTCTCTCTCTCTCTCTCTCTCTCTCTCTCTCTCTCTCTCTCTGCTTCTCCTGCCTTTTGAGACTTTTCCAGGATTGTTCGTATCCGTGAAACAACCAGATTTAAAGATGCCACTTGGAGGGCGAACCTAACCGACCGAATTTTGCTCTGATAGCGTTAAAATACCCATTTTTTGGATTTTCCAAGGGTTCATCTTATTTTCTGCCTAGAATACCCTCCTTTTCCGTTCCATTACTAAACACGCAGCAAAACCGAGGCGGAATTCCATTGACAAGACATGCTCCATGCTCGGCCACTCCGGAGATTGGTTCTCCTCGTGGCAGCTATCCGTCCATAGGAATGCGTTTGATTGTTGGCCTCGGGTCCTATGGCGCCCACAACCTAATGCATTTTTTCGGCCCCTTGCACCGCCTGGGCATTCGCGGCGCGACCAATTGTGATGAATGCACGAATATTCAGGGGGTATGATGTGGATAGGGTCGGGCAGGGTTGCGACGTTTCTTTTGGATACATTTACAGGTTTTTAAAAGACTAAATCGCCCTCGCTCTCGGCCTACGATTTCCGTCTCAATTATTTCATCCGAAATTCGATTCCAAAAATATTTTTGTTCGGATCAATTAGTTGCCGGGGGAAGCGAGCCCCAGACACCGGCAGCGAAATTCAAAAAGCACCAGGTGTTTGTGTGGTCTGACTAGTGCGAAGATTCCACAGCGATACGGTCTACCGTAACCCTCAAATGGGACTGCCTCTTGGCTCCAAGTGAAGGGCAGGGCAACATTTCTCTGGGGGAAGGGATGGGTCTAAACGGCAAGGCATGGAAAAGCCACAAGGGGCAAATCACCACTTTGCCCCAGCCAACCACCATCAAATGGCTACAGTAAGGCGGGAGCTTTTCGTTTTCACAATGATTTGATTTTAAGTTGCCACCAGGGTGGAAAAGCCGCTTCGCGGCTTTTCACCCCTGGGCCCCGTCTAGACCCTATGGCAGTCTTAACTTTGCATATTCTGCCCGGATCCCGTTGACAAAAATGAAAAAGCTGCTCTAAACCTTCATTTTATGGACCATATCCACTTCCGGCGTATGCAAATTATGCCTACCAAAGGTTTTTTCATAAAAACTTAAATTGAACTGCGAAAATAGCAAATTAAAAAAATTTACTATGTCGGCAGTCATCTGCAGTCTATTACGCGCCTAATGACATATCAAACATACCCTAAAGTTCCTTCCCTGACCCGTTATGAGCGGAACATACATCCGGAAGTGGATGCAAATCTACACAGACACACACACACAACTATTTTTTATAGATAGTAGGATTTATTCTTTTTCATATTAATTTTTATACATTTTTTACTTAATTGCCATTGCTTCGCGTAATTGATTTGGATCAATGAAATTCCGCGTTTATTAGTTTTATTTGACTGAATCCCTATAGATTTTCCTCTTCGAAACTGCCCATTTCGTACAAAATACATCCCAAATCAATATGTATTTTTGTCATTAAAGGGGTTCGAAAGCCCTAGAATCCACCCCGTTCCGACAGATAAGCACTATTTTTGTAAGAGCCCTTGTAAATTCAAAATAATTACAAATCAAAATCGGACCCGTGATTATTTGAAGGGTATTTTTGTAATTCGTAGCTGTCGAGATAGTCGAGGAAAGGATCGATTCTCTTGCTTGCCAGTCCCTTTAAGTCAGCTGGACGTAGTGTGCCGTACTTGAAAATGGCTTGAAAACCACGCTTTTTGTGAGGGTTTCCTGTTCTTCCCAACCATTTGCGATAACATCCATGTGCATTTTTTCCGGATCTCCCCCCATCATCACCCATTTTTCACCCATCTGCTGTCCTTGGTAAATCATGGGGCTGCCACCAGTCCGGGTCCCCCCAATGTCCGCGCACAACCGTTTTTGTGTGGGAATCGCCTAGGGGATTCTTTGTTTTTCTATTCCGCACCCTTGGCCATGGGAATTAGGGATTGGGGGATAGGGAAGAAGGTGGGCGGGAAATCCGGGCAATTGCAGGCCGTATCGGGACAGAATTTTTTCTTATTCGGAATCTAACGGTACTTGACAGTTTTTGTTTAGCTTCATTCGTAGGTTTGAAAGTATTAAAGGACGCGTAAGGTATTTTGGGGCATATTTTTACTTTTACCGTGCATTGGCTAGGCAATCTGATGCGCTCTTATGTCCTTTCCATTGCGTAACGGATTATGAGTGGTTTCTAGCGCTAGCGTGACGCGCTGCTTGTCGCAACGCGGAAAGCGCCATGCAATTTTCATAAACTATGTACAAAATTGTTAATATTATTTCGTGCAACCCGTTACGTGTAGGTGATGCCATCCGTGATGGATCGTAATTTTGCTAAAAAGCGACTTATGATTGTGTATTCATTCATTAAAGCTGTTGGTACATGAATTTTTTAACAACTGTGTCAAACACTACTGACCAGATTTAACCATCGGCTTCCCGGATCACAAATATCCATCCAGCGATGTGTCGGTTGCCTCCGGCGCTCGAATAAGAAGTGCACTTCTTGCGGCGGCCTCTTCTCTGTCTGTTTGTCTGTCTGTCTATCCAGCGCCTTGTCCATCTGTCTGTCCGTTCCTGTCGCTGTGTGTACGAGAGTCATTCCAGCCCTCCTACTCTCTTGCTCAACTTTGATGAACCCATATTTCACATGTGGCCTCACACACACAAGCCCCGAAACCACCCCTCACTCGCTGGCGCATAGTTCGACTAGCCAGAGGAGGGCTATGGAAGTTTGGTCTTGATTTTTTGAGCCTTTTTTTTAGAGAAGTTTGATGCATTATTGGCGGTTGAACGCTTTATATCCGTTTTAAAGGGGCTCGGAAGGCGACAATTCAGCAATTTTTTTTACCTGAAAACGCTTTTTTTGTGTTTTCTAAAACCCAGATGTCCAGATTTGTTGCCCTTTGAAAGCCGATTAATCAATTTTACCAGCTCTAATTAAACTTTGATTTTAACCTTCAAGACCCCTTTAGACCACCGATTCCACTACGATTCGCTCCACTTTACGCAACAATTTTTACCCCCGCATCGCCCTTTCCAATCCCACAAAAATTGCCTAGCCGCCATCGCGCCAGCAAAAAAAATCAAATTCCACCCCGATCCGGGGGCTGTACGTAGTACGTAAGAGTACAAATCCCACCACCCGAGGCCCCCCTTTTTCAGGAGAGCCCAACCGCAAGACAACAGCCAATTTACCCGGTGCCCCGGGCCCGGCCGGCCCAAAGCCATTTTCCACCCCATACACCACGCCAGATCCACGCAGGAAATTGCCACAACCGCTTTTTATAAACGGATCGGCATTGACCCCCACCGGGGTTGAGGGGGTCAGGGATTGGTCGGGATTGGATACGACGGTTAGGTTCTTTTTAGATTTGGGAAAGTGGTAACGAAGAAAAACGGACTAGAAGAAAGCTGTACAGAGTTTTCAGTTTAAATCGCTACGCTCCTCTTAGGGCTCCCCAATATTCAATTCCTTTTGTAATTGAAGTTATTGGGAATTCGGGGTGATCCTGTCACTTTAAAAGGGTGGGGAAGCGCCAAAATCCGGACATTACGTCTTTCGTCGTTACTTCACGCCCTAAGTCTTACGTTGATCGGGAAAGAAAATCAAAGGTGTTTGAGCTTTGGGTTCTCTAACACCATATATCAAAACTCGCACTTAAATTTTTTTTTTGGTCCCGAAAATCACGTTTTCTGTTTTTGATGTTTTTCATTATCGTGATCATTTCTATCCGTTTTGTATTCCTGTTGCGCCGTTTGTATTTTGTATCCGTTTCCAGCTTCAAATCGAATCCCACTAGCCGCTGGTCAGCTTTTCTTTCTGCCCACACCACTAAAAAGCCATGCCATCCCAATCAACCACCAGAGCCAGAGCCAGGAAATCACGCCACGGCCACGCCAATTTGCATAGTGAAACCCGAAAAAGCGAGGGTGGAGGGGAGAGCTTTTGGCGAGGGTGAAAAGAAAGACATAGCCGCTCGCTGCCCATCTTGTTTGGATTGGAGTCACTTTTTTTGCCATTGGGATAGGGGCGGCTATAGCCTAGGGCTATTTTGCATTTGGAGGGTTGCCGAGTGAGGGTGGGTGTTCAGATTTGAATTTCACCTTGAAAATAGACAGAAAAACTTTACTCATATAAAAAACTTGAAAATTGCAAAGCAAAGTTCGAATTCTATGAAGCTCTTAAATTTTGCAGGGTGAAACTGATTTGACTTGACCTGAACAAATCCCTTTGAATAGTTATCTCTCTCTATCTTTCTCTTTCTCTCACCATCTCTAGCTCTCTCTCCTCTCTCTTTCTCTCTCTTTCTCTCTCTATCGCTGCCTTCATGAACTACTTCTACTCCCAACCTTCAGAATCTGCAACTCGCATGCCAATCATCTGCCCAGCACGGAGCAATCAAGGCGTATTTCTGGGTCCCGCAGCGCAAAATTAGTCATGTCACGTGAAGGCAGTAGTAATAATGATAATAATGAAGATCAACTTTTGCTACCGGATCCGCTTCCAAGAGAGTCTAAAAAGTGACCTTCATAATTCATACGGCAGCCCCTCGTAATTGTAAATTATTGCAGCCCTCGTTTTCGTTAGCGGAATTGGCGAGAGGCTATTTTGATTCTCACGGAGTTGTGATGGGATGTCTTGCAAGCATCCGTTAAATTGGCATAAATTGCTTCATTGTAACAACTATAAATTGGTAGATGCCACCCAGCCTTTAAAGGGCCCGGCAAGGCAAGTCCTTGAGTTTGCAGCTATGGAGTTCGTACGGATTTTAACGCGCCTTCAGTACGCAAGGCTGTGTTTTCATGCTTGCTATTTCGTAATCGATTACGATGACGATGCGTATGCTGCGCTACGCGCTGCTACGCGTGAGGTTGAGCGGCGTATGTTAGGTGTCTGTCGGGTGAAAAATCCATTGCTCTGCCAAGTCTGTTCCTTGGACAAGATTTCGATCACACGCGACACGCAAGGCGAGGCGCTACGCGAGGCGCAACGCGACACACGCAAGGCGAGACGTGACGCGCAGCGCAATACCAGATGCGATGCGATACGCAACGCAACATGTAGCGCGCGCAACCTTGTCATCCGCACTTTCGCGATTCTGGACCAAACTACGTAGCCGGTCTCACGTCCCCCTTAATTCCGCAACAATCCTCTATCCGTGGCGGTGTGACCCCTCTAAACGCCCCTAACCGGGAAAAGTTGTTTTCCCTCCATTTCCAAGCCAAACTCAAGGCAATTCACGAGGCAATTTGTGGACCTTCCACCCCTTCGAACGGAGCGGCTGAATGACAGGGCCATCCCACACACGCGACTACGGGATGCAAATTTCCCATTCCATTTCGGGATGGGCACTCCTTTTCGCATCCCTAACCTCCGTTCGCAGGAAATTCCCGTAGTCATTCCCAAATTTGGGGGGTGGAGTTGTTGGGACGGAAAGAGGTGTTCCACGTAGGACTAAAGCTGGGATGGCGGAACTCAAAATTTTGGCGAGTTTGAATCTGGGAATTGGTAAAGCTGGCTTTGGCTTATTGCGTTTCTCTCTCTGTGTCACTCTCTCTTTCTCTCTCCCTCTCTCTCCAAACCTCTTTCCCTATCGCTCGCTCTCGATCTTTCCGTCTCGCTCTCCCTGCTCACTTTTTCTCTCTTTTTCTCTCCCTCTCTCTCTCTTTCTCTCTTCTTCTCTCACTCCCTTCCCAACTGACCTAAAAGCTTCATCCCCAAAAAAAACAGATATTTTTTTGACCTACTGTACCTGATCCCATCTCCTAAAAAACATCTGCCAACTCGCAACATCCCGTTGTCCCTTTAATTAATCTAATTCATCACCCCTAGTCCTCTGGCCTCGCAACTTTTTTCGTCCATTGCTCTCCCCCGCGCGGAGGGGTGAAAGTAATTGGAGGCGAGTGCAAGAATTGCCGATATCCATGACATTTAGGGCCCAGCAGAGCCTCAAATGGAATTTGGATGCGGATATATCGATGTAGAAATATGGTTTGAGATGGATGAAATTAGAAAACTTATCACCTCCCAATCATATCTGATGCTTCAGGTTTATTATTAATAATTCAATTTTCCAATCGTAAATTAGTATTCTTCTATTTAATTTCAGATTTTGAAATTTTTTGATCGGTATTCAGCGGCTTCGATCCGCAGCCTCTTGCTCTACGCAAATTCCGTGAGAAAAACTGTGCGTCTCACGGATTTCAGATAAATTCTTGTTAGGACTGATTTCGAAGGGTTTTTTTTTGCAAATTCGGCCTTAAAAATTATTTTTCCGCCGCTGGGCACAATAAATCCGGTTTCCCAACCTCATTAAAACCTGAAATTTACAAATTTAATCGATTTTCGCACTATAACCGGAAAAACAGACTCAAGTTTGTACCCGGCCTGAAGCTACTCGCCTCCCGCACGATTTTCTATCTCCTAAATTGTTAAACACATTTGTACAATTTTTGTGAAGTTTTAAAGTTGTTCTACACTGCAGTGCAAGAGTTGCCGATACGGGCATTTAGGGGTCCGCCCGCCCCCAGGACCCTCCAGAGCCATACTAGTAGATGCGGGGTGGAGATGGATTCAATTAGACAGCCCATCACACAACCTACTTACCCTGTTTCTCTCCTTCTCTCCCAATCGGGGGTACTCTAGCCGAGTCCCGGAATTTGGGCCCCTAGGCCCCGGAGATGAGAAGGGTGGGCCCGCTAGGGTGGGGTGGAGGGGTGGAAGTGCCGAAGGGTCCTAAGGATTAGCACCATGGCTCTACCCCGGCGGACCGGAAAGGTAGATGATACTCGTTTCTTAAGATTTCGTGCCGGTTATATGCATTTTTTAACCCAACTACCCTTTTCAACGTTTTCAAGGGGCGGGTAAGCCCGAAAATCAGCCTCTAATTTTGACTAGGTCTCACCAGGCGGAGCCCCAAAAATCTAGTGTTGATAAAGATATATTTTTGATAACCTTGCCATGAAGTTTGTCACTAAAGTTCATGCTTAAATGAGTATTAAGCTACCTTGAAGCTCCTCGGTGCGTAGCTGCTGACCTAACTGCTAAAACGGGGCAATTCTTGAGCTTCTTAGTCCCTTTAAAGCATGCAAAATCGCTGAAAAAGCGTTCTCACGAGATTAGAAAGCGATAGAATCGATCTCTACCATCGGCTAGGTCTAGACAGCTATGAGGTGCACTAAGACACGCCCAAGCTCAATTTTCAGCGCTTCTGACCTGTGCTTGGATATTTTTGAGATTTTCAGTTCCGGAGCATCCAAATTTTCCATATGGGGTCGTACTACTCGGAAGTCGAAGTTGGGACTTTCCCAACGCTTTAAACCCTACTTTGAAAGCCTGGGAATAAGGAGAGAGACAGCGAGAGAGAGAAGAGAGAGAAAGAGAATGAGCGAGAGGGCGTGAGAGGTGGCGACAGAACTCCAGCTTTTTCAAGCCCGGACGCTATAATCCCCCCTATTATGAATGCCACCTGACTTTCTATAGGACGTCGCGGCGCCTTGACCCCTATTTTTTATATGCTAAAAATAATATTCTCTCCGCCGTGCCCGTGTCCACATTCTCCTGATCCCTTTAGCCAACATTAGTCCTCCTCGCTCCACTTCCTCTCCCCTCGGGGCAGCCAATTTTGCAAATGGTACCGCCACCCCCCTCCGGCGGTGTTATCAGTCCATCCCCACCTCTGGACAGCCTCTTTCTGTGTCTGTATACCATTTTATGGGTCTTCGGGGAGCGGAGTCGGGGTAGCGATGAGGCGTTTATGAGGGGCGCTTGCCAAAATTATGGCCCGGGTGGGAGAAATTTTGGGTAACTACCGCACTACTGTGCTACTGTATTCTAACAAAATTTGTTGTTTTTGGTTTTCCATAAGATGAGGTCATCCAAATGTATCGTAAAATAGAGGTCGTAATCTATTGCCATTTGCTAATGTTCTAAAAAACAGGTAACTTGATTTCCAAGCTTTCCAAGCTGATTCTTCTTAAAATATTCCTCAGATTATGGCAAATCGAGGTCTTTTCGAGTATCTCCCACTCTCTCGCTCGCTCGCTCTCTCTCTCGCTCTCTCACTCTCTCTCTTTCTCTCTCTCTCTATTACTCTCTTTTCCTTTGGTTCTATCGACATCTTTCTCTGTCTCTCGCTATCTATCACGCTCCCGCTCGCTCTCTCTCTTGCTCTCTCTCTGTCTCTCTCTCTCTCGCTCTCTCCCGCTCTCCAGCTATTTCGGATGTTTCTGCTTCTTTCGCTGCTTTTCTAGGAATTCGACTCAAAAGGCTATTCCCTTCTTCTTTTATCCTAAACCCCCGCCATTCGTTCCTTATGCGGTGCCACATCTTTTTGATGCCCATCTCCAACCCGTTCGTCCATTCCATCCATCCTTCCATCCATTCATCTCCACATTGTCTACCCTTGTTCTTTTCTATTCTTTTTGTCATCACCCCTCCTCCGCCTTTGAAAGTATTGCTCATCGTGTCGAGGCGGGCGGCACTTTTGGCGTTTTGGCGGGTGTCGATGGGTGTGTCGTGGAAAGTGTAAAAGTCAAGGTGGTATTACGGTACCTACAAAGTACGGTAAGGATGGGTCAGATGTACTTGGAAAAATGTGAAATGCACTAGGCAAAAACGCAACGACAAAATGGATAATGAGAGAGAGAGAGATTCCAGTTTGATCTGAAGCATGCCATAATCAGCCTTTTTCGATTTTTTTTTGAATTTCGTTAGAATCACAATTTGATTTTCATTTGGAATGCGTTTAATATACTTTAAATGCAACTTTTGAAGATTGCCTTTTGAAAAAATGAAATCGCAGAGTTTGACCACCTGATTTTTGCTGTAGTGCATTTTCACACCACCCTATCGCTTTCCCACTGAAAATACACACACCAAATAAGCCGTAGTATTGCTGGTGTGCCGCTCCCTTTCCGCCCCTCTCTTTTGGTCATTCGATATGTGAAATTTGGCCGCCGCCCCTCACTGCCACCCCAGCTACGCAAAATTTTGGCACTTTGGTGGGCCTATATTGGGCCCTGGCATTGAAAGGAGATGGGCCTCTCCACTGGGGAGCTAATTTTTGGGGGGAATTTCCCTCGGGTGCTTGGCAACAATGTTACGTACGTTGCGAAAATTTGGTGGTAGAAATAGCTTTGGGCCGAGATATAATGTATAATTCGCGTTTGAGATCCGTATCAGCGCTTCCTTCAATTTTTCGTTAAATTTGTTTTAGCATGGAAAATCATTATTTCCGTATTAAACGTATTTATGGGCTCAATCAGCCGCCACTCTTTTGAAAAACCGTGGTTTAAATTCACAAATTAGAAATTTAATTCTGCAAGTAAATTGCGTTCTACAAGAATTGACTTATTGTCATCATAGGCATTTTTTATTTTCCATTGGCGTGGGGAATTTTTTCGTGATTCATACTCCATTTCCTGTTTATTGACGGCTCGGGTCGGGCGGCCGTCATTTGGATTCAAACGGAAAAGGAAAAGAAAAGAAAAGATGGCCTCGTTTTCTCTCTGTAAAGTTATTTTTAACAAATTTAGAATATTAAGGCTAACTGATTGATAAAAGCGTCAGAAAACTCCAAGAAAATTTTGTCAAAGAATTGGACATTTTCCAAGTTTTTTGTCACCGTTTTTGGATCTTGTCGTGTAAATTGATGTATTAGGGCCAGAAAATTCTATAAACTCGCTGAGAAGCATTTTCTTAATAGATATATTAGCATAAATACTTCCCGATTTTCCCAACTTTTTCACCCTAATTCTTGTCCCAGTTCCATTCATCCCCAAATTATTAGGGTCACGGCCACCATCGGCTCTATTTTGAGACCCTAAAATGTGTGGCTGTGGGAGAATAGAAACAATGAATGAGCCCTAGGGGCACAGTCTGTGAGGCCACGCCCACCGGATTATGCTTGGAGGGGAGGGGGGGAGGGGGTCGACCAGCCGGGAGGAGGCGGGTAGGTGGCCCCCTCTCTTTGATTTGCATACCGCGAACCCCCGTTCCGTTCTAATCCTCTCTGGCAAAGCCACTGACCGAGACAGTCAAGATGGAGTGAAGACACTACGCCCCGCTTCTCTTTACCATCTGCTATGGCTTGAGGCGTTTTTGTTGCCTTTGATTGATGAATCTCACTGGGTTGTTTTCCTTTTTTTGTTCGTTAATTATGATCATTGGACCTTAGTTATTAGGGTTTTTCAGATCTTTTAATGCTTTGCTTTGGCTTGGTTTCGGCTGGTTAAGCGTTTGTCTACGGATTTGTCAAGGCCGCCTGCTTCCTCAATCTTTAACAGCTTTTTTCTTAGTCTTAAGGACAATACAACATTTTAAATTTTAAAAATGAATATAACAATACAGCATTTTAAAAGAACGTAGAAGACTAAACCAGCAACATTTTGGCGCTTATCAGCCTAGCTTCGTTTTTATGTTTCTTGAATCTTGCATCTGATTGGCCGTTGGCCGTTGGCAACCAATTACGCCATGTAATTTCTCCTGAGAATCTTCCGATTTTCTCATCGGTTTCCCCCTCCTGACTTGAGCTTCCCATGCCTTGGAAAGGCAAAAAAACAGCTTTTCCGGCCCCATAATTTCCATATCCGCCCCCTCTCGATCATGCCAAAAAATAGCTCCCCCAAAAGTTGCCAACGCTAAGCAGCTTTGCACTTTTTAGGCAGGCCAGCGGTGCTTTTTACGACTATTTCTATTGATAATCGGAATTTCCCTTTCGTTAATTTCTAGGCGTTTTTGGTTGTTTTTTTAAGGGGAATCCCCCCGACTTTGGCCCCTTTGGCGCTAATGGGAAAATGCAATTGGGGTTAGCAGGGGTGGCGGCAGGCAACGTGCGCTTTTCGGGTGTTTTGGACTTGAGGATTGGGTCATTTTTTTAGGAAACAACGCCTGCTGTTTAAATTTCTAGTGTAAAACGGCAAACTCCGTGGATTTAAGAATCTTCCTAGTGTAAAACATTCATTTAACAAATATTTTTTGCCATAAAAATTAAAATTCAAGCGTATATAGAGTTAACAATTTGCTGCATTATAAGTTGAAACATTAATGATGGTTCTCAGTGAACCAAAATCTATTTTTCTGATATTTTATTCGCTCCGATTTTCAAAATTTCATATAAAATTTTTCGTCTATTGCGACCAAATTATTTTTCGCTCCAATCCATCAACCCGGGTCCAAAAATACCCGAAAAATTCGGTTATGTCCATATCTCTGAATGACTGTGGTGTTCGGCCCCTAATTCCATCCATTCCGTCGATCCCTCCGCATTCATTTCATTCCTCGTGTTCTGGGCCCTTGTGGGCCATTCACCCCTCATCTAGGGCCCAAAAGCGAATTGATGAATTTGATTACCTTACCCCCCGAAACAGGCGTTTTTTCAATTTTCCCCGCTGCGGGAAAACCCGGTTTTTCGGGCAATCCTGTGCCAATTCAGCTCTTGCCAAGGCTCTCCTTGAAACCAATCTGGAGCTGTTTTTTTTCGGAGCGTCCTGGCAGGGTCCTTGATTTGAATTCGGCCTAGAAAAACGTTTTTCTTTGAGTTCCTGATTGTTTTTTCAGCAGTGCAAAGTGTTCTCTGTTTTATGGTGCACTATTGCCGAAACAAAATTTCATTTTTCGGTTTTCAGAACGACTTCAGATGCGCCGGTGATCGGGAGCTAGAAAAACGATTTTCGGGATGCTGAAGATGCGTTTTTTACTAATTTCCATATGGCTGGGAACCGCTGCGGGACTCGATATCAGTGAGTTATGCATGGAACTTATATTAATGCTTTTAAAATTCAGTTTATCCTGCTTTAAAATTGGAAAAAAAGAGCATGTTAATTTGGCTAATTCATCTCTTTTCAGTACTGCGAATTTTCTAGCTTCGTTGTTTTTCCCGACAATTAATTTTCAAGTGGAAAAGTGAATTTTTATCAGCCCAAAAATTTTCTAATATTGCCCCAACAACCATCCTAAAATTCACGATTCGGTACTACACCTCCTTACACCCGTACACCCCATTGAACCCCTCGAGCTCGTTGCCAACACCCAGTCACGGGCCCAAGAATTGGTGTCGATGCCGCCCCAGGAACCCCATAATTTTTTTGTCCGAGGGGCCAAGGCCAACACCACGGCAGGGGTGGGCCCCAAGTGTCACCAAGTGTTATTGGAATCCGCGCGGGATGGGGGGGGGGCTATGGGACACGAATCTCCTCGAGCTCGGGTGGTTCTCATAAAATTGTACAGGGCGGGGTTCGGGTCGAAAATTGATCGCCATGGATTCTCCTAGGATAAATCATTGAAAATTATGCAGATTTTTTGTCTAAATCTTGAGTTGTAGCGTCCATTAAAACGACGGACGGATCTGTCGACGGATTTGAATTGTCCAGAAAATTTTTCGAAGTTTTTAGCTTTCAAAAGCTTGTGATTTGTGACTTTGAGCTGTTACTTTCGGCTGTTACTGTCCATAGCTAGTCCAAAACAGGCAATTCCCTTGACAGTTCCTTTAAAACTATAATACGCTCGGGTGCATAATAGGAAAGCCAGCCGCGACCCGGTCAAGGAGGGCTCATAATCCCGAGTGGCTAGCTAGATTGGGGCCATCGGGCCCACCCATCCGCACTGTATTGTCCTCGCTAAAATATGGACTTTTTGACCTGCTGCCCGCTTGATTAATAGCAGCTGCGGGGTCGCGAGGGGTTTGAAAGAGTGTAGAATTAAATTCGTTAAATCAAGGTATTTTTAAATTGACATTTTAACAACTTAACTTACCTCTCAAATTCCGTGGCGCTATTGTGCCTAAGTATCTAAGCATAATCTACATTTCAACGGATAATTTTTCAGAAGAATACCATAAAACCCCGCCATTTCTTTCACCTAACACCCTATTACGAATACGGCGCATTCACCCCATCCGTGGTGGGGGTGTTCACGATCTTGCTCGATTGCGCAAAAAATTTGTTTCCGGTCGACCGGGCAATCCGGTGGCCTAGAGGCAGTCGCACAGGACGGGGGAGACAGAGCGACACAACCAAATGCGTGCAGACAAACAGAAATCTCGCCATTCGACCTCTAGAGTTGGGTGGACTAATGGAGGGGGCTATAAGGCGCCTAATAAAGCCCCGCATCTCTGCAGCCATACAGAACCCATAAAAGGAATCTGAGCACCTTCGGAAGTGCGGGCACCTGGCTGGATAGAGCGGAAAAAGAGAAAGAGAGAGAGAGAGAGAGAGAGAGAGAGAGAGGGACAGAGAGAGAGAACGAGAGAGAGAGAAAGCGCGAGAAAGAGAAATAGAGAACCTCAGGTGTCAATTCTTCCCTTTTATCCAGCCCCAAATCGTGCCAGCCTGTAGCTCGCATTTCTTAAGCTACCATCCAATACCTTAATCCCGGTCCATCCGATCTGATTTTACAGCTTTTACACCTCCAGCGTCAACTCCGCTAGCTAGCACTGCCTAGCGACACAACCGTCAAATTAAGCTGGGATTAACGACCCGCAGAGGTGGCCAACGTCAACCACTGCTTGCCCGTTTTTGTAATGGCTGACCTAGTGGGGTCGGGTTTCACCTGTGAAGGTTGTGATTAGCAAGGTGGGGTGGCGGTTATGGTACTTTCCCGGGGTTATGGTAGCTTTTTTAAAACTGGAACTGGCTAGAAAACCGAGAAGTGAAATAGAAAAAAATGAAAAATAGTTTTTCAACGTTTTCGGGCTTGAGCTGCCCGAATTGCCCTAATTCCGAAAACGCTAAGCACGAATTAGCATAAATCCACAAAATTCTCTGCTAGCTTGCCCGAAAGTTCTCCTGTATTCGATGCAAAGCCTAAAATCCCATGAATCACATTCAAAAGTTCAAATCCGACGTCTAAAAAGTGACCTCCCTGCCTCCTTCCGACTGGCAACTCCTTCCGTTTTTTACAACTTCCTGCCACTACCCAACCGCCTCGCAGAGACCTTTATCTTCCCGCTACCGACTGTCAACCCGGGAGGTGTCAAAACCGGAAGGAGTAGCGCTAGTGCGTCTTTGATAGGTGGCCTAAAATGTGTGCCCCGGGGCCACGCGCTGATTTACGACCTTACACCTCCGATACCTAGTGGTCAGTCGCCCCTAAAGTGTGCCCCGTCTTGCAATAACACACCTGTGCCTTTAGGCGAGAGAGATAGAGAGAGAGAGAGAGAGAGAGAGGCCAGGATTACCCGCAGCCAAACCCGATTTTTGATGGAATATCGGTCATTAGTAATTGTCACCTAGAGCCAGCCAGTTGTCTGAATAAATTTGCATCTTGGGGGTCTTGGGGAGGGCGAGGAGAAGCCGAAGATAAATTGGTGGTTCCAGGAGGATGATGGAGGGGAGCAAGATTGACGATCTGAGCGAGAATGTGTCGTAAATGTGAGCAAGAGGTTTTTGAGGGTTTATCGTGAAGAAAACTTGTCGAGAGAACCAGGGCTTCGCTATTAAGGGGGACTGCGAAGCGAAAGTCTGGACTTTGAAGATTATGATTTCTATGCACTATGATTTTCCTTGTCTTCTAGAGGTGTTTACAGCTACAAAATTTACTACTCGACCGGGTTTTCATTTAAGGGGACTGGCAAGCCAAAAGCGTTTTTTTCGAGAAGTTTTAGACGCTTCCGGTTATTTTTAATTTTTCCCACGGAGATTCTGAATTTTCCGCATCATTCTACGAAAATCATTCCGTTTGATTTTTCCTTTCCTGCTGTCGCCATCCCTTTAATAGGTTCAAAACCAATAAAAAAATTCCGATTACTGTACTGACATATTCAACCAGTTTCCCCTACCTTTTACTACCTCTATACTAGGTATATAAATCCAAAAAGCCCGTCGATCCCTTGTCATAAAATCGGCGATTGGAGCAACGCGGAAAGTACCGTATTGTCGCGACAACCCGAAACCCGTCCACCCGGAAAATGCTGGGGGTAACTGGCAATGTTGGGGTCTTTAGGGGTCTTTTGGAAAAACGGTCTCCACTTTTCTTGCTTTCTCTAGTTTTCCACGTTACCTGCTCACCCTTTACCACCCCCTACCGTCCCTTCATTTTATGGCGTTCACCGGCTCAAAAGGGGGAATACGGACCCTGTTGAATTGAAAAACGACCCAGGGGGATGGTTCGAAAATTGAAGGCCATTCCGAGGATGGGGGTGATGAGTTTTGAGGAAGAAAGGCGCTGGGAAGGGCGTGCTAGCAGAGATTTTGCGGGATTTGCTGACTTTCTAGCGAATCGGCTAATTTTCCGCAAATAATCACTGCTAATCACCCACATAAGCGAACAGCAGGCAAACTAGCAAAGATTTTTGACTTCTAATTCCCGACTCGCAGCTATCCATAGTTTTCCGCAAGGAACCGCTGCTGGCTTGCCCAAATTAAACTCCAGTTAGCTTTAACAAGCCAAGATTCCTAGAAGATCGCAAACTAGGAGCGATTCTTCCGTTTTAGCCAGTTTTTCGAAGGAGTCTATGCTGTTCACAAAAACCTCTATTAACTTGGCCTAAACCCTTATTATACTATTTATTATTAGGCTTAGCTAGCCTAGTTTTTGAGATCCATATCTCGCCCCTGACCCCCTAATTGCCCTGCTCACGCACAGCACGCGAAATTGCAAACAATGGCCGGGAGGTGTGACCTACGGAATGATCTCGAAAGGCCCTATAGCTGAAAAAAAGCCCGCCCGGGTTGCGCAACACTAATTGATAGCGGCGGCACCGCTATATTGCGTTTTTAGCCGGGAGAGGGTACGGTGACAGATACCATGGGACGACCACAAGCTAACAGAACTGAAAATAGATTATTTTTGAGGCCTATAGGCCTCGAGGAAACAAGCAAAAAAATCAGGCAAAATAGTGCCTTAGGAAAACCAGACCTAGCACAGCAAAGGTAACCTAGCAAAGGCCGTTAGAGAAACAACAGAATTGACATGAGTTGCCATTCTTTCCCTCTGTCGTCAAAAAGGCAAACACTAGGCAAACTAACAGAGTTTCTACTGGATTTAACGATTGCCTTCTTAAGTCACTAGCTCCAGATGGCAAAAAGCACGCTAGCAGTGACCATTCAGGAGGTCCGATCAATTTTCACAGTCTCTTTAGCAGCTGTTTATAGTGTGCCACAGATGTCAAAGTCTTCACGGCAGTCCTTATATTAAAGGCGCTACCCACCAGATTAGCACCGACACACAGTCCAAAATCCTCACATGTGCACTGAGGGCACCGGATTAGACATCTCTCTCTATTTCTCTCTCACTCTCTCTCTCTCTCTCTCTCCAGCTCTCTCTCTCTACCCTATATCCTCCATTAAAGGCACGGATCAGCCTAGGGAAGCAAAAAAGCCTCAGATGTTGGCGGTGTGTGGGTGACCCCCGGAATAATGGGAAATTGCCCCCTTTAGAGGGTTCTGGCCATCATGCTCACCCTTTTTGAGGAGGAGGAGGAGGGGGATCCCCGGGATTTATGACATCCACGCACCTATCGAATCCGCCTGTGACAATGAAATGGATTTTGCCTGGTTGGATTGGCGAGGCTGTAGGTAAAGGATTTGGAGGTTAAAGGACCATTGAAATGATGATGGATTGATTTCCGAGATCCTCTATCCCCTAAAACTTCCTCAAGAACCTTTGCTAGTTGCTGCTCCTCAGAAAACTAGCAATCTATTCCCAAGGCAGATGCGCCAAAAATCTAGAATGTGCGCGCACCTGCCATAAATGAGGTATTAGGACAGGATCGGCTGGCGTTCCTTTCAAAATACCCGGGCGGCTATTTGCGCGACAAGTGTTTGACGGCCACCGATCCATCTATCCTCACCGACAGACAAATACCGCTCGAGGCCAAATGACACATCTCTCTCTCTCTCTCTCTCTCGCCTGAATAACAGCTGAACACGATCGGCGGCGGCGACCGTTCCGTGTAATTTGATCTTGGCTAATAGCTAGAGGGGGGCATCATCGAATAATTTGCATCGAATGGAAGAGAGAGAGTGAGAGAGAGAGAGAGAGTGGGAGAAAGATACAGAGCGTGGGTGATACAACCATAAAAAGGAGCCGGTTAGCTAATGCAAATGCGGGACATCTCCAGCTAAGCAAACATACGGAGCGCTAGAGAGTCCTGAGAAGATATAATGTGTTTTTAAAGGGATTGGAAACTCATTTTTCTTCAATTTCATTTATTCAAAAAGAGCAATTTTTAGTAAATAGGGAAAATTAAGGTAGTGGCACGTCCTTATCGTATTTTTTCAGAAGAATGCCAGCGAGCGCTCGGGATGGAAAATGGACAGATCAACGGCAGCCAGATCAAGGCGTCATCTTCATACGATGACGAAAGCACTGGACCTCAAAATTCAAGGTGTGTTTTGCTTATTTAATAAAAACTAGATTTTTTTTAATCCTCAATGTAAAATGTAAAGCAGAAAATTTTACCAGTAGTTAGATGAAAGTTATACTTTTCAAAAACCAGCCGTCTTGCCTCCCCTACCCATTAAAACCATCAACTTTGCCCCACTGACCTTTACATTTGGGTATCGGCATCCCTCATCAACCTCGCCCGTCCCGATCCTCTCGCTCCTTGAAGGGGCCATATGGCCCAAGTGCCCAAAGTGTCCAACTGACTAATTAGACACGCTCGAGTCGGCCCGTTTCACAGTTTGCAGCAAGTGATAGAGAGAGAGAGTGAGAGAGAGGGAGAGAGAGAGAGACATAGAGAGAGGCTGATGACTTGAGGAGCCTCCGAATCGAGACGGAAAGGGGAAGCACAACAAATTTATTGCATTTGCAACGGATTCCGCTTCACTAGTGGGGGTAGGGAAGTCTTGATTTCGCAGCCTCGTTAGATCAGAGCCCTCGGAATTTGAATTAAAGGGACTTGGAAGCATAGATATTTAGCAGTACACCAAAATAAATAGGGGGATTAGGAAGTCCTAAGTCCGACCCTCTTGTTTAACTAGGTCTCGACAGCTCCCAAAACTTTTCCTCTACATAAGCTGGTGCAAAATTCAAACGCTTTCCTGAGCCTGCTTTGGAACATAGCATCACTGTCTATACCTAGTCGCCTTAAGGGGCGATTTTGAGGCTTACTAGTCCCTTTAAACACCCCAGTCATCCACTTTTTTCAAAATTTTACGATCCGAAAAGCCCATTACCACGACCACACACACGGCTCCAGGCGTCGGAAGACAACCGGCAATCTGTCGCACCTGGCCCCCAAGAGGCCCTAAAAATAAAAATGACGGGTTTCCTTCAGTGGGGCTGGGCTGGAAAAGCCCATGATGAACTGTTGATGGGTTTCGGATTTCTTGGATGGGGCGGAAGGGACACCTGGCTTGTGGATGGGAGAGGTTTTTAGGCTTAGCTAAAAAACACAAAAAAAAATTAAAGTTGAAGACGACTCATCAGGAGCACCAGTTACGCCAGACAACTTTCTGGTCCCTTTAAATAGAATTTCCCGTTTTGATAAATCTTTTAAACAGCTCTGGTTCGGAAATGACCCCTCCAAAAGTCCTAGATCTTGTTCTAAACAAATCCAAATTTCAAAACAATGCCTAGTGTCATTTTTCGCGCTCCAAGAACCCAAATTATTACCATAGCTAGGACCCAAAACATCTGCCCCGGATGTTTTGGGTGGAAATGGTGCCCGGCCTAGGGTTTGACCCGTGCCCACTGTAATTAGCCGTTCCCCGTGGTCTCTCTCTCTCCCTCGCTCTCTCTCTCGCCCATACCAGGATATGGGCTCATTTTCACACTACCATGCGTAGACGGCAATTTGCGGGTGGGGGGTGACCTGTCGTGTCCTAGACGGCTTTTTAGGCATTTCTCGGTTACGGATATGCTTATTAGGCAAGGGGTTGGTGGCCCGGGAAATTGGGTGTTCTGGAAGGTGTTGAAAATATATGGGTCAAGGGTTGACAAGCCCTTAAAATGGATGAAGG
>CATQJA010001894.1:0-10580 GCA_958295435.1 Mesorhabditis spiculigera | reverse complement strand
TAGCGCAAATGAAAAAAACCTGAAAGGCAATATTAACATTATACAGGGAACCAACGGCAGATTTGAATGGATCGATCAGTCCAAATGGGACAACGCCTACTGGTCGGTGACCGGGCCATCAACCTCTGGAACCGACAAGAATTGTCTGGTGGTAAGAGGCTTTTTAAATTGATTGTGAAACCTCCAAAGAATATCTGCTAATTTGCCCCTGACACATTTTATTCAGCTGTTCGGCAAGGTGGACAACGATGCGACGATCCTGAACCGTTGGGCCGAGCACGATTGCGGCGGCACCGCGATGGGCGTTTGCAAGAAGGTCAGTTTCGATTTCCTGTGTGAATTTGAACTAGTTTTAGCCCGGAAAGACGAAAGCCTGAATACGTCCACGAAATAATAATAACAACAAATTTTTATGGAATAAATTAAATTATGGCAAATTCTAATACAAAATACTTTCGAATTGAGGAGCAGCTCCTATGAATTAGCACCGATCCGAGTTAAAAGGTTTTAACTCGGATAGAGTTTTGCTAATTTTTTTAGCGTATTGTCTGAAAGGCCATTTCGTCATTTCAGTTCGTCAATTTCATCCGTCGAAAAAGGACGAAAATGTTTCGAAATCACGGCTTTGAATCGGGAAAAGTCCAAAGATCAGGCTCTAGATTTCAAATTCGACCTTTCAAATCTTGAATCCCAAAAAATGAACAGCGCCTTTTGAATAAAAGGGGATCTGGCCACCAAAACTTTCCCCTCATAAAATATTTTATTCAAGCAACAGTAAAAATCAGGAGGGTCGCAACGAAAAACTGCGAAAGCCCAACACCAAAGCCTCCCTCCAAGATGTTAAAATTGCTGGGATTCTTTGATTTTGGTAATAGCTGTTGTGGCCGAGGTAAGTAATTTGCAGTCATTAATATCTTATGAATTCAAAGAAAAACATCTTGCACTACTTTAGAACTGCGAGCCAGGCTGGGAAACAGTCGCTGATCACGAAGAATTGCTACAAGGTTGTAAAATCTGTACCGGAAAGATGTCTATGTTTAGGTCACCGAAAAAAAGGACAACCTCCGGACGGCAGCGAGGGAATGCGCTAACCTTGGCGCACAGGTCACTACAGTTTTGGATGACGAAGAAAAGCAGACGCTAGTTGGTAAGAATAACACACCAAAAGTTTCAAAATGTTTAGGGATTATCGGGGAGAAGATTCCAAAACAATCGATATGGATTGGGAGCATGAAGGTAGGGATCTACGCGTATTGTAAGACGTTTCTATGGTGATTGAAAGGTAGGCTAGCAATAATTATCAAGGATATATCACGGAGCATAGGTGTCCATGGCTAGTATACCTATGTAAGACCGCTTGTTTTTAATCGATCAAAGCATACTTACGTACGTGTAATAGCTAGTATACTTATGTAGCGCACAGAGCGTTACTTTTAAAAACAATGTGGGTGTTGAAGGCCTCTTTTGTATTTCTTACTAATCTATCTTGATGGTTGCACAGCAGAAGCCCGGGTATTTTTGAATAATTTTTGCAATAGGCATATCATAATTACGTATCTGATTTTAATTGCAGTATATTATAACTTTTTAAACGGACTTTGTTAGGCTATAGCGGGTTTTAGGGGGGCACTACTGAAAATAGCTTAGACTAGCAACGGATAGCTTCTTTCACGCTATTTTGATTTTTGACGATCTATTATTTGTGCGCTAAGTATACCTTAACTGGCAATCTCAATCATTTTTTGGGATGTCCAAAGACCACGACGCCCCGAAGAACTATTGGATGAATGGTGAGGAGCAGGCGTATTCTACCTGGGGCGATCAGTGGGAAATTCCCGGCTTCTTTTGCACGTTATTGAGTGGGTGGGTACCTTATGGCCGACTGGATTGATTTTTATAGCCCAATGGCATAATGCTGCACCAATGAAGCCAGGCCCGGCTGATGCACGGCATCTGTAAACGTCCCTTCGGAACGAAGACGCCACACCTGAAAGAGCCAAGACTGCTGAGGACGACTGCACGGGGTCCAGACATACCGGGAAATGTTATAAGGTAAGCATTTTAAAGAAAAACCACGAATGATGGAGTGTGTACGATAGGATTTCGCTCGAAACTTTTGCGTATAAAAAATCCTATATCCCCTTCACATATTCTATTTTAATGCCGTTTGAGCTAACGGGTAACAAGACCAACAGCATGGGCTTCCCAAGAAACGTGCTTGAACTGGAATGGCAAAGGCTCATCGGTGACCTCCTATCTCGAGAAAGTAATTTATCATTGGTAAGTATCTTCGGACTAGTTCAGTTTTAGCTCGCCATCGAATGTTCATGCGTGTCTGGTATTTCAACGATCTTAATTGGGACTGGCTGTACGCAAAAGAATTACGACCTTCCAGAACTAGCCGAGTCCAATGGGTTCAACAGCGTCAATGGCTGGGAGCGAAGAGGGTAAAACTTACATTTATAATAACAATATATCAATCGGTAACTTACAGTCAGTCCGAAGATAAAGTTTCGAATTTTCATATTTAGGGTTCCAACGGAAGATTTGCTTGGCTCGACGGGGAACAAGTTCGATGGGGCATATTGGTCAGCCGACGGCCCATCGACTTCTGGCAACGATAAAAATTGTTTAGTGGTGAGGAAAAAAATTCATATTGGATTCTCGGTATTCCCATTATTATCTTTCCTATTCAATCGTTTTTTAGCTCTGCAGCCGCTCCACTTTGAAACCATCTGGATGATGGGCACCGTTGGTCGGCGGCAGACTGTGGGAAAAAGAGTTACGGATTTAAGGGTTTGCAAGAAGGTACCAGGTATCAGCTGATCCCTAAATGGCTTTTAGGACCCGATCGGTGGAGTAACGGCTTAAAGGAAGGTTTTTGAGTCAATAAAACTCTTTGATTTTGGGTGCTTACTTCATACTTTTTCATTTCATACTTGGGAAAACGGGAATGCCGTGATGGCATGCGGGTGGCTTAAACATCGAATTGGTCTCATCACTCGGGCAGGACTTTCCTACCAGCAATTTAATATGAAATCACCACAGATGATACTTTTGCTCTGTGGAACTGACCGCACCAAAAGTCAGGCACCAATTTTTTGGGTTATACTTTGCTTTACCCCCCCCCCCCCCAGCCGGAAGTTTTTGGCTATAACTTTTTTATTTTACATTATTGTGGGGTTCAAGTTAGAGCTCAACCAGGATTTCTCTGCTCCGAAAAGGACTACCTCAAATTACCTTCTTGGTATGGCAAAGCGGAAGCTTACGATACTGCAGTGGCCTTGTCAGCTCTGTGGCTATTCCTCCCAGTCGAGAGACTTGATTTTTGACAGATACATATCACTATATGCAGTTTTCGCGGTGGCAAAGAAAAACTTTACATCAGACTTTCATAAAAGTCGATGGGCAATGCAGATGCATATCCAACTGCATAAGGTTCACTGGATTTTGACCAAAACCGAAGATCTTGAATATGACCTAGCAGCCTAAATGAATATGCGAGCACCAGTAAAGATGCGGTACAAATAGCAGAGACGGATATGGGATCTATGGCGCCAGATTTCAGGACTCAAAATCCTCAGGCAGCTCATATTTTTGGGCATAGCAGCACATAGTCTTTGCTGGGAGGAGCCATGGCTCATTCAAAATTTGAGGCGCGGCAAGGTTTCGGGGAGCAGCGGTTCAAAAACATCTGCCGTTTACCGCCTTTTTCCAAAGATTTTCAAAAATGATAAGGGTCCCCACCCCATCACTGTTTTCGCCATCTGCAGATTTCAGGGGCAGCATGCCCCCCCCCCCCTCCTACGGGCCTGTTTGCTACTGATGTGGGTTGTTTCTGGAGACCTGGCCTATAGTTTTTTAAGGAATGCGAAGAAGGGTGGTTACTGAAGAGGGGTCAAAGAGCTGCTACAAGGTTTGCAGATGACTTGGAGCTTTGGTCTTCACTTCCTAACTTTAGATCATGGACGGGACAACCTTCTGGGACTCGGAGTTTAAGTGTGCTCAACTGGGTGGCCATTTGACGTCGGTTTTGAACGACGAGGAAAATCAAGCATTGCTTGGTTGGTTGTTACGACAAAATTTCGTTGCTAACAGCGCCTATTAAGACCTGATCACGAACGAGAACGAGGGTATGATGGTGTGGGTCGGAGCCCTGGCGGTAGGTTACGCTCGAGGAGTATTTGACTAGAATTGGGAGAATATCTGCTAGTTTCAGCAGCGGATTTCTGCTATTTTTAATAATCGTTGGAATTTGATTTGGATATCCAGAGCATATTTCAGTACTCTCGCAAGGCCGGGCCCCGGGTGAACCACTGGATGGACGGGAGTGAGGCCAAGTTCGGGAACTGGGACCCGGCGCCCGACTACCAGAGTGAAAAGTATTGCGGAACCATGTTGGTAAGTTCTCTCAATTTTTCCTATTTGTATTCGCATCTGGCTTACTCAGCGAACAAACACAAAGGGCAAAATTTTTGCTTAAATTTCTCCAGCTTCTTCAAGATAGAATTTTGTTGAAAACGTGAAATGAAGACAAAATTTGAAAGAGAAAGAAAAGAAGCAAACCGTTGCGCCTAAAACAGGCGCGCAAAAAATTCAAAACCACAGACAACGCGGGCTTCAAGCGACATGAAAAGCGAAAAGTCCCGACAGCGAAAAGCCCGACAAGCAAAAATCGCGACAACCAAAATAGCTGTTTAAAAGGGGAGCGGCACTTGAACAAGCGTCAAAAAATGCGGAAATTTTGTCTTTTGACGGGATTTTCACTGTGAGGATCATGATATTCGTTTTTGTCTGTTGGGGTTATGGCTGGAGTTTTATTAAAACCTGGGCACATTTGGGACAGACCTGTCCGCACGGTTTGAGCTATGATTACACGAGTTTTCAGCCAAGCGGAAAGCTGCAAATGAGCGTCTGCCACGAGCACAAGAAGGGCCTTTGCAAGCGCGCAATTGGCCAGGTATCCGTCCATTAACAAGTCTTGATAATAATCTTTACCTAGGAGGCGCCCACCTTCACCAAGCCCGCGTGTGAAGTCGGCTGGTCGGGCTGCCCGTTGACTGGATTCTGCTATAAGGTTTGTGCCATTTTTTATATAGGGTACCCCGAATGGCTCGGAGACAGAGAGAGAGGGAGAGAGAGAGAGAGAGAGAGAGAGAGAGAGAGAGAGAGAGAGAGAGAGAGAGAGATCGAGAGAGCACAGGGGAGCGAGAGAAGAAAGAGAGATAGAGACATATAGAGAGAGAGAGAGAGAGAGCGAGAGAGAGCGAGAGAGAGAGAGGGAGGGAGAGAGAAAGGTGTTCGGTACCACAATAACAATATATCAAGGTAGTGCCGTTGCCTTTACATTTTACTCGATTTTCAGACGGCCAACGGCAGGTCAAACAGCGGTGCTGCCCAAGAATATTGTCTGTCGCAGGATGCCAATCTCGCCTCGGTGACGTCGTTTTTGGAGAATGAGGCTGTGCTCCGTAAGTAGATGCTTTTGAACCCCTCGATCATCTGTTTCAGGTACGGCTCAGGAGGGTGGATACAAGAAGGTGTGGCTCGGCGCGAAAAAGGTAAATGAGGAATTACAATTTCTACATAAGAAGTAGCAGGAGACTTTTCGATAGTTCATTTAGTCAGAAGCCATTATTAGTTTTCATGGAATAACCAAGAGCTCGTGCCAAATCACAACACCTAATTTCAGGTAGCCATGGGGCCGTGGACCTGGTCCGACGGTACCCCGTGGGACGTCGAGTTCTGGAACCCGACGACCTCCTGGAATCAGACGACCAATTGCGTTGGGGTACGGCCATGCATTTTGGTCTTAAGCAACGTTTTTTGACATTTTTAGAGCTATACCGAGTCCACGGACGCGGCGAAACCCGACGATAGAGAAGTCCACCGCTGGCATGCGCTGGACTGTGATGCGAAGGACCTGGTTGGAGTTTGCAAAAAGGTGAGACTCCCATTATCAGCCCCCTTCCTCGCACAAACTGGCAAAATCGCAGTGATAATCTTAGAAAATGCAACTCAGAGGTATGCTTATGCGCTGGCCTGGTATGATTAGCCTTTTAGGTCGCTTTCCTGGTAAAAACCCAATAGAATTGTTCGAAATCGATCAATTTTACCAGATATTACCTGTATTTTGGTCGATGGGAAATAGGCCCTGTTTCGTTAGGCCAAGCTTCACGGTAATTAAAAAAAATAGAAGATTTAGGTTTATACCCTCCGAGTACAAGATCTTGCATAGAGTTTCCAAACGTTGCCGTTTTTCAAAGAGCATGATTCTCAAAAGAAGCTTTCAGGCACCCGGCTCGTCTCCCAGCAAGGAAACGAAGGCCTAATTTACGATAAATTATTTTTATTAATTTATTTATTACAAACGACATAACCGATGAGGAAATATAGCTTTAGTATTTCGAAAACAAATGCTCAGGCAGGCGGGCATTTGGGTTTTGCTCACATGGGTCGCGGTCGCGATGGTGGTCCTGAAGAATTTAAAATATGAGAATTTAGGGATTTATTGTTTTAGATAACTAAAATTATCTACAAAAGTTCATAATTCAAAATCCGCAGGAGTTAGAAAGATTACAAAAATAGAAACCTTGTCTTCTCGTCCGTGACTAAAGTCCTTTGATCTTTTCACGCCCTCATCCTTCATTTGGACCCCACCGCGATCCTCGAGCTGAATTGACAAAATTAGCGGTCGTAGGTTGTATTTTCAAAGATTTTTGCGATCGTATCCATAAATTTAAATCGTGGTCCTTCAAAATATAAATAAACGCACCAATCCCTTGCTCAACGGCTCATTCAAGTTGTCCACACGATTATCGCGAAGTGACATTATGGTGGCAGGTTTTTATTGCGCTAAACATTTACGATAGTTTAGCGAAATCCGGTACATATAAAAAAAATAAGGATCAGTAAGTAAATGAAAAAATGCAGGAAAACTACATGTATCAAAGCGATAGGACTGAGCTTGTCGTGCCACGCTCGGCTTTTTATAAGCACCACCCCTGTTGATCTTCTCATGGTCGTCAATTTGTTGACCATCGCATGCTTTCAGCGCCTGTACTTTTTGTTTTCCGGATAGCGCCGTTGGCCAACGGGCATGAAATTTGAATGTTGCCAAAAATCTAGGGGACCTGGAGTTGTCCTAGCTTCCAAGAAAAAGAGAAAAGAAGCTGGAAAAAGCACTGCCTTTGCGGATTTTCAAAAATTCTCTCGAAGATCCTTCCCCTCGATTACGAGAGCTCTGGGAGGCGGCTTAACTTATATCGTACCTTTATATCAAGAATCGTACATTTTCAAGGCCGCTATGGCGGAATCTTACGACATCGGTTAGCCCAGGACATTCGGCTGGGGCGATAAGCAGGCAACCTTTGGTATTGCCGGCTACTACGGTAAGAATCTGCAAGTAATGTTTCGAGACAAAAGCCTATTGAATATACATGAAGACTCACTGGTGGTGTCCGAATTTTCGATTGTATGGAATCCAAAGTTTCCGCAGCCAGTCGACAACATGGTGGTCGAGATACACCTCCTACTGCTGCTCATGCTCACTATTTCGCAAGCTGAGGTTGTGCACTAAAATTAGTCAACCCAAATAATCCTGCAAATTTAGGGCTGCGAGGTGGGCAGCCTGATCAGGCAGGGTGGGAAGAAATATGCTATCAGGCAAGTGGAAAAATTAAAATCACAAAACGAATAATTTTACAAGCCATTATTCAAAATTTTAGCCCGTCTTGAAACCTGGCGGCAGCATGACGTTTGCCGGCGTGGGGGATTAAGTGCGCGCAACCAGGCACGGCAAGCTCGGATCCGTACATTCGGCTGCCCAGAATCAAAGATTATGGGTACCCCTAGTTCGCTAGAAAATTCAGAAAATAGTTCCAGAGGTACTATGGGGCGCGGTAAGGCCCGAAATTTCAAGTCAAATTCCGACTCTCAATGCCTAAAAATCGTATCTGAAAATTAGTTTCGACGATAAACCCCCCCAAAAAGCTTGTATCCAACATTTCAGGAGTAGCGCGAGGGGCCCTGGCACACCCAGACAGGGTAGCGGTTGCAAGATGCTGCTCGGCACATCGAGCGTGAGTAGTTCAAATTCGGACCATAAAAAAACAAATAACTGTACAGGGCGTGATAGTTACACCCTTCGAAAAGATTCTTGAAGAGGCGGAGTCTGCAACAGCCTTGAAACCCTTATTCTTATTTAAATTTTTTTTTTTTTTTTTTTGCGCCATTTTACAACAATTTCTAAAACATTGAAGAACACCTGTTGCATACTTAGTCATTTTGCTTGAAAAACTTGCAGCAAACTGGCTCGTATGCAACCTCGAAGATGCCAAAATTATGTGGTTTGTAAAGTAGCTAGTCGAAATAAAAACATGGTTTTGAATCAACATTGCAAACTCGCCGTTTCAAGGCATTCGAATGGTGTAACTATTATTTTGATCTTATACATCTACGGTGAGTTAGGGGTTTTTGTTATTGGGACACCATGTATCTGTCTCACTACTAAAACGTCTCTTTAGAAAAAAGATGGCGATTTCCACTGGATGGACAGGACCCCGATGGACTACACAAGGTGGGACGTCGGCGAGCCGGACCGGAAGGCAGGAGACCCTGTTGATTGGGGCGATGAGTTTTGCATTCAGGTTAGAGTGGTTCTTAATGCTGCCGGAAACAAACACAGATATTTTTTCCATGATAACTATGAACATTTTTGTCAATTTCAGATGTACGTGAAACTCTGGAACGGCTATGAGGGTCAGGGCGGAAAGTGGTGGATTTGAGTTATAAAAGCTACATCCTGACCTAGGGACTACGTCGGAAAATGGCTGGACCTCGGATGCAATTCCGGTTTACTGCATGGGGCTGTGCCAGATTCCGGTACGTTTCAAGTTTTCCACGCGTTCAGAATGTATGAAAACGCCATATGCCAAAAATACGGCATGATGAAAGTTTTTTGATTTTCCATGACTTACAGATTCTTTACAGAATGAAGCAAATGGGTGAAATGAAACGATTGTTCTTACAATTGCATGAATAAATGAATTTACAATGTTTCTATCTCTCTCCAGCACAATCGGCAAAAATCGTCAAACAGTTTTTGAGTAGGTATCAGCCCAGCCGCTGCGATTCCTAGTTTTTCGTCAAAATTTCCTCTCGGCCGGCCGGGATGTAGTTCTGTAGAAATTATGGGCTGGTCCGATATGTTGCTAATTCCAAACGCCACTAACAGTAACGCGACGTTACATAGGCTGGAAATTTGATTCGCGACTAGAGTGCGGCTTATTCAAACCGGGTTTGAATAAGATTTCCGTTATTCAAATCAAACCGGTTTGAGTCGCGATTTGATTTGAATAAGCCGCACTCTAATTCGCGACCTAGCTGATCATGTGCAGAAGTTTTCACCGATTCCGGATCTATTTCAATTTCCGGAGAAACCCGATGTCAAGATTGAAAACCTTTTGTTGGCCTTTTGTTGTTAGTTGAAACACTGGCCTGAGTTATTCTAGAAAAATTGTAGAATACTTTTTGGAACAAGGTGAACGTCGGCCTGCGGTCAAAAATATGCTCTTTGAAATTAGCTATCTCATGGTCCAGAACCGACATTGGGTCAAGGAATGGGTTTTTTACCGACGTCAAGTAGCTTGGATGGCCTGAAAATCTTGGCGAGTCACAGAAATTCGGAGTCAACTAAAGATTCTGCATCAGGTAAGCTGATTTTCAAATAAGAATTTCTAGTCCAGTTAAAAACACCTTTCAGTACGATTCTCGTGGCATCAATTTTGCTAAAGCCAACGCCGCCCTCAAATAAAACAAGACCAACAGTCAGGGTTCTTCGCTCCTTGAGAGCATCTCTTTGCATCGTGATTTTTGTATGTCTGATGTATGAAAGCCTTCGCCGCTCAGCTCGCCGACCTGTCCTCCAGCAGAAATGGCCAGGTGATGAGCTTGCTGTTGCTGGCATGTTTTGGCACCTTCAATGTCCGCTGTAGGTTTTACTATAACAAGGTACAAGGCACTTTTATACTTTTAGTAATCAAGTCATTCACCTCATCGCCTAGTATTTCAGATAATTTACCAGAGTAACCTTAGTGTCGTACCCACTTTGCTTATAAAGCTTACTACCGTCCAAAGAAACAACGGTTCCTACCAAGAGTAAGTCACCATGTAAAATGCACACTATCCCTATCAGTTAAGCAGGTGTGAAATCTAAAAGTAATAAACTGTTAGATCCAACACGAAGGGAAAAGAACTAGAACTTATGTCTCTTCAGGATTCGGATAGGGCGCTGTCAGAAACCCCAAACCGGTCAAGAAAAGCTTTTAGAACTTCATTTTCATATTGCTCGATATATTTTTGTAATCTGGCAGTAAAGCAGCTGGTGCACGATTTTGGGCATAGTAGGCAGGTCGCAAAAAATTCGGCGAGGAGGGAGCGCAGAGAGGCAGGCAGCGGAAGTCCAGCCACTTGTTGGCAGCTTGGTGTATATAATGTGTCAAAGGTACCTTTCAAAATTTCAGAACACAAACTACCCCATTAAAAGATTTGCTATCAGACTCTTCAGGCCGCAAAAGTAT
>CATQJA010001893.1:0-12040 GCA_958295435.1 Mesorhabditis spiculigera | reverse complement strand
ACGTTGAAAGCACACGTTCAGGGAGGGGCCGTGTACTCGTCCCAACGTGTACACCCGATGGACGTAGGGACCATGCGCACTGCGTGCCCGTCCCGTGGCAGGCAATTTCCCTCCTTTGCGTTTGTAGCTGTGGCTGACTGGTAAGCATCCACGCCTCCCAGGTTCCCGCCTGGCGATCCCAGACTCGGCTTCGACCCCCGGCCGCGGCAGTTATCTTTGCTTTTTTCCAAAAAAACGTCCCTGAGCGTGCCCTTTAACATGTAACCTTTTTTTTTGCAAAATTTTCCCCTGCGGCGCTGAACTTTCGAACAAATTGCCGGTTACCCCCTGCCAAATGTCGCTGCCCTTCGCCGGTAACTTAGGTCACCTACGCCCCTGCGTGTGAGTTAGTATATGCTTGCAAATACACATAAAATGTATAATTTATCCACATCAACTCGGTGCTTATTTCCCGGACGATACGTGCTGAAAACAAGTGAAAAGTCAACGTTGGTCTGTTCACATCTACTTACAGTGGCTTTCTTCTGGCACACGACCAGCTCGGGCATGTGGCAGGGGATGTCGTTCCAGGTATCTCCGTGCGACATCTTAAGGAGAGAAAATAGTAATTGCTGGTTCACCAAAACAGCCGATAGCACCAAAACCCACATCCAAGCAATTTTCATTTCCGTTCGAGTTGTCCATGTAATAGTCGTTGAACTTCTTGAAGTCCATCGGCGAGCCATTCATCCAGATGAAATCATATTTGGCACCGCTGACCTGAAACAGATAGCTTAGATAACATTATGCTCAATATTCACTGGTTTTTAATATCATCAGGAGGTGAATAACAGCCACCGCAGCGTTGGCGCCACATTCAACTCACTCTTTTCATTTTTTAGGCAATGCGGAGCGCTCCAGAAGATACACCATCCAATGCAGAAATTTTCGCGCTCATTTTTTGACTTTAGTGGTTAAGCGCCTGGCGACCCGTAAAACTACTATTTCCGCAAAAACTGCTTTGATACGCAATATACCTATAAAACCAAGCCACTTTCAGGTTTCGCGATGTATTACAAAAATGATCCCCGCCCCAAATTAGGTATTGTCGCAAAAATTTCACTAAATTCGGTGCAGTAGTTTTCATATATTTTTTCGGTATGGGGGACTTTGAGGCCCACTTAGCCCAAAAAATTAAACTTTTTTAAACTTGACAACAATCCCACCCTACTAATTCGACCATGATCTTTAAGAAGGTGTCGAAAACAAGGTTTTAATAAATGTGCCAGGCCTTGTTCGCGTCTCTCGCAAAGCGCCTGTTAATTTACCCCCCAGCCGGAAGGTTTTAGCTATCCTACTATATATAAAAAAAAAGTTCCTGTGTGTGTGGGTGTGCATTTGAATGCAACTTCCGCTCACCGTGTCCGGAGGATATCTCAAGAGGGGAAGAGTGTAGGCACATACGCATAATACGTCATGGGGTGCGTAACGTCCTCGAGATGACTGCACGCATATCAGATTTGCAAATTATGCTATTCGACATTAAAATTGAGTTTTGTGAAAAATCCAACAGCCTTCTTTTGTTAGGAAATAATTAGCATACGCTCGGAAGTGGCGGAAGTCATATATAACATGAGAGAGTGGAATTCCTCATTTTTCCCCCATAGGGAGTCGCGAGACGTATGAAGAGGAAGACTTCACTGGGTTAGACGGGGCCAGGCTGGAGAAAAACACGGAGCGGCTTTTCAACCCTGGTACCTTTTTTATTTACATTGTTGGTGGCCTAAATTGGTGCTTTGAGTATATTTTTTTGACGCTTTATCAAATGGCATTACGAAAATCTCGACAAAATAAGGAAAACACTGAAAACTTTGAGACCTCCAGCTTGGGGGGAGGGGGGTAAAGTAAACTTTGACCTAATTTTGACGTTACTTTTTCGAAAAAAAAACAAGAAAAATGTTTCCCTTACCCGTTTGGCACCGAGTCGAACGAGCTGGTTGGGTATTTCCATTGCTGAAAACGGGTTGTATGGAGATATTGACATTTAAATTTTAGGTTTGCAAACCCATTGAACAGACTGGAAGGGGACAGGGAAGGGGGTAAGAAGGGTCCGTGATTCTGCGGCAGAGACCCGATTTCGGATCACCGATAATCAGTGGTCAGGGGGGGGTTGGGGGTGACTTTCATTATCACATTCGACTGGGGGGTTTTAGCTTATAGAGCTTGAGCTTGGGGGGGCGAGCGCCCGGGGTTTAACGAAATCGCCCTGGCGGGTGAAAGTAACAGTTTGGGGGGCAAAATGCATGATGTTTGCGTGTCGCCCTGGCCAAACTCTGGGAATGGGCGTGTGGAGAGGGGTTTTGGGCCTCTCCGGCAAAGCGGTCCCCTCGAGGTAGGGGTTGCTTCAAAACTTTGGTCGGGGGTTCACTTCCAGACACCAACTTTTTCCGAAAAACTCCGGGGAGCTTTTTGCCAAACTATGTGGATTGTTTTACGATGCTGTAGCGAAGGATGAAGAAACACGGGGAAAGTCTGGAGTATCTTCAAAGAATAGATAAATCATTTTAACTGCCCCGAGAATCTTCAAATCTTTTGATTCCGCCAGAGAATACAAAATAATAATGCAGGCAAAAATTTGGCAAAAGGCCCGGAAAAGTTTTTTCAAAAAGGGGGGTGGCTTTCTGAATCTGAACCCTGAATCAAAAAGCTTTTGAATCGGAGCTCACCGGGAGCTTTCACGCTGCTGCGCCTGAGGTTGGGAGAGGTTCTGTCCTTCCACGACTGGGTCTGTGGCGGCGGGGATCGACACGCGCAAAATCATGCATTTTTGCCAAAATTAAACTTGTTATATTCAGCCGCCTATGGACGTGGATTGAGAGTAAATTTTCAGCACGGGGAATCGTAAGTCAAACTCTATAAACTCACCAATTTTCAAGTCGAAACTCGATGGTAGTTGGAAGGCATCCCTAGTAAGTCTGAGCCTGACCACTGATTGTGAGTGAGTAACTTCTTTGAAGCCACACCTAAGGCTGGAATAAGACCCGCTAAGCCTGGACATGTAAGCTAAACCCTAATGGCACCTATTTGAATTTTTACGGAGATCCAAGGTTAAGCTAAGCCTGGGCTTGGGCCTTGGTTGAAGTCAGTGGAAATTTTGCTAATGGGGAAGTTTAATAAAGTAAAGTTAAGCCTGTGCTTCAGCTAAAAATCATGTAGCTGGAAACGGAGTGCCTCGTAGCCTCTCAGTGTCAAGACGGGCCCGCAAATCGGTCAAAATCGCGATTTCGGGAATTCGAATTTGTCATCCGAAAAATCCCGAGCCTCAGGAATCTGCCACCTGTAATGAGAGTCGCTGGGCTAAATTTGAAGAAAGAAAAAGAAACGAAAATAAACACTTTACGGTGAGCAGTTTTGGTGGTAAATGGGCAGACACCAACAGTGTATCACGTCATTCTCGGCTTGCGAGTGAATGCTGGGCAGGCCGGCGTCAAGGCCTTTGCAGATTTCGAACGCCCCTTTGTCGTAGTCGGCGAGGCTGTCGACGCGCTTCCAAGCCACATGCCGATTTTTAGGCAATCGCGAATCTCACCTTGTAACACTGACTCAGTGCCTCTGCCCAGCGTCCACCCAGGTTCACAGCCCAACTAACAACGATAGGTTTCTTTGTGACAATCGGGTTTCGGTACGGTACCGACTCAGACTTGTGTAAAATTTGCGCTGATTCCAAAGCGTTTTAAAAAATGACGAAACGACGAGACCAAAGAGGCTTAGAAGCCTTTGGTTGCGAAAAATGACGGAATCGCCTCGAAATCAAGCCATTTTGTGACTTTTGTGCTCTTTAAAATTGCTACCAGCTCTGGTCTGGTTGTTTCGCAAATTTGAATACAGCTTCAGAATTAGCTCAAAATACTGACAAGACGGACCAGGCCCCCTGTGGAAACCAGACTCCCATTAGAAAGAGGTATATGACGCCTCGCGTGCTGAAACCCAAACCAACCCTCGGCGGCTACGGTAGCCACGGAGACCAAAAAGTAAGAAGAACCCTTTCCAACCATAGCTGATTGAAAGTGGGGTCGGCAGTCACTGAAAATCTTTTGTCGCGGCCCATGTTTTGACTTTTATGAGGCCTTTTCCTCGGAGAAGAATCTTTCTGTTGTGCTTTGATCAAGGCAGGCGCGGGCGTCGGTTGTCTCATGAATTTCTTCAAGGCGGTAGCTCCAGTGGGTTAAACACAATGAGGGGAGGTGATGAACAAGGCCGAGTGCTTGATGAAAAGGCTAATCACGAACTCCTACCTGGTGGTACCTTCCTGGAAGACCTTCCTACCTCATGAGTTGACATTGTTACCAACTATCGGAATCCTAAATTACCTGATGCTCTGCGACCAAAAACCAGAGCTCTAGGTTATGCATTCGAGAGCTGCTCCCTGAATTGGAAATAACCGACTTTTTTTGAAGGCGTATACGAAGCGCCGGGCAAACCATGTAGCATTTCTGGCTTCCGGTGGGATGTTCAACCAATTTTCTATCACCCCGCTTCTCGCGGGTATCGTAGTTGCCGGAGGTAGGCTTTTGCCTTCGACGACCTTGTGCAGGTTCTCAACCAATTTTATTTAAACACCAATCCAAACCAATGACGCGGAAAATTCTAGGACTGCGAAGCAGGATGGACACCTCTACAAAGTGATGAACAGCTGTTATAAGGTGAAAATATTGGAATATCTCGGGCACGATTTTGTAGATGGTGAACGGGCAGATATTCTGAGATGCCGAGGGGGAGTGCGCGTTGGAAGGAGCCCATTTGACGTCGCTGATGAACGATGAAGAAAATCAGTTCATCGAGGGTGTGTAACCAGCCTCGCCTCTGCGATGCCTCCGGCCTTAGTTGCAAGTAGCGCCACAGAAATCACCTTCAGAAGAAACCCATTGTCCCTTGATAGGAATGATGGCCGAGAAAATTCCTGGCCACAACGCATGGATTGGCGGCTGGTTGGTAGAACTTAATTTTGCGGTGCTAATGCACTTGAAGGGGGCAGTCGGGTTTTCGACTACATAGACGCTCCAAAGATCCTTTTTTAAACTCTACCTTGATAAGCTTTAAGCTCTTAGTAAGATTAAGCCGGAGCTTGAAGCATAGTTAAAGCTATGTTAAGACTAGATCAAGTGAAAACCAAGTAGCGGAAGGGATCACCTCATAACCTCTGACCACCAATTTTGGACTGGCCCCCCGAACTGCATGAGCACCGATTTAGCAAGCAAGATTTACGACGTAAGAAATATTAAGGTGTTTCGGATGACGAGGGAGAAGACACAGATCCACTGGATGACGGTACACCTGTTGACCTCGAGAATGTCATTTGGAACAAGGGCAACAAGCCAGACATCACAGAGCGGCGATTCTGCACACGCAAAACAGTAGGCCGGAGTTGGTTCTGAGGCGCTGAATCTTGGCGAGCAGCTGATCCGATGACCAATAGCTTTATTAGAGCAATGGGAGCCTGGAGCAAGAATTCCTGTGATGAGCTGTACAAAGGGATCTGCAAGCGACCGGTCGGCCAGGTGGCACCGAAGCTAGAGACGCCAACTTGCGAGGAGGGTTGGGAGGGGTCGAAGTGGACTGGCAGTTGCTACAAGGTAGCTAATGGCTGTATCATGTGAATAAGGTTTAGCGTAAATTAATCCAGCCGGAATGAACTGTAAGGCAGGGTTGGTCATTTTCGGATCGGAATGGATCCGATCTGGATCCGGATCGGATCCGGATCCGACCCGCTAGGATCCGATCCGGATCCAGATCCAGGGCGGATCCGATCCGATCCGGATCCAAGGAAAATGGATCATGCAAAGGAGCTAAGTGCTAATTCTTAGATAAAGATCAGTTCTTGCCTCTGGGCTATGGTATTTTTGCGGATTAACGCGACCGAATCCGCATCAGAATCGGGAGAATATTACTTCCGGTCTCTCTTTTTCACCGGATCCGCATTGATCCGGATATCCGGCGATGAGCTGGGACTGGATCTTTCGATCCTACTGTGGATCCGATCCCCGGATCCCGTCCGGATCCGATCCAGATCCGATCCGGACCCTTCCCGACAGGTCCGTCGGTGAACAACCCTGACTGTAAGACATGTTTACGTCGGTGGGAACTTCCATTCCGGACTTAGCAGAATTTTTCCCTGATTCAGAATGATTCAGAATCAACTAGATCACTAATTCTCTGGCTGGATTAGCCCTTTAAAAAACCTTGCAACCAGCTACACATAGTTTTAATGACTACAAATCGTGCACAGCTGTCCAAATCCGAGAGTTGGCCAATTTAGTTGACGCCAGTTTCGAAAAGTGGCGCTGCTCGGGAGACTTGCCTGGGATGGGGTGCTGACCTGGCTTCCGCTCTCACTTTCCTCGGAAAAAGAGTTCATTCTGGGTAGGCTACACGCAATAAATACATAGATGGAGGCTGGTAGGTTCGAAGAAGCAGGAACATTACGAAGTTGTTACATCAAGGATTTAGAAAAGGCCAAGGGCGCAAAAAACGAGGACACGTGGCTAGGGGCCAAACGGGTTCGTTTCGTGTTATATTAATAGCGATAATGGTTGAAACCCGTTTGATATGAAATACGGCACTTCTGAAAGTTTCTGATAGCGAAATCTTTCAAGGATTTTTGTTTGAGGGCGCCAACAATGACTTTGAATGGTTGGATGGGTCAAAATGGGAAAACGGATACTGGAGCTCCCTCGGGGTACCGTTGCGAAACGAAACAACGAAAAATTGCCTTGTGGTAAGCCTTTAGTGATGAAAAAACTTCCTTTTTTCCGAGTACTGATGCTCCAATTATCCATTTTTATTTCAATAATATCGAAGGTTAAACTAGCGGGTTTCCCAGAAAAGCACCTCACCGATTCGGCCGTATTCCTATCCGCCCCAAAATCGGACAAGTGATGTATCAGACCGTAAACAACCTCAACCCTGAGTAAGTAGTAGTAATCCTGCCACCAAGAGTAATTTTCGAGATAAACAAAAAAATAGTTTTTTAAGGGGTTTTAAGGGAATATTCATTGGGGAAATCCGAAAATATGAAGGGAAAACGATGAGGGAAAACCCTCTTCCCCTTAAAAAAATCCCTCTTTAAATATTCTTTTTAAACAAAAAAAAACGGGGAACAAAGGCGAAAAAGGGGGGCGGGGGGGGAAGTCGATGCAAATCGATGCCAAGTCCAAAAAATAGCCGAAAAACTGCAAAAAAATCCGAATAGAAAACAGCGTTTGGCTATAACTCCAGAAACACTGTAACGATCGTGCTATAACACAATTATGGTTATTTAGGGCATGATACACCTCTGGTCCAATTTTGGAAACGATCAAATGTAGTACGGCAAAATGCCCGAGGGGTGCTTTTTTGGGGCACCCTGTATGTCTCCCTTGTAGCTCTGCAACCTTGCGGACCATGTCAAATCACTCAGCATGCATCGATATTATGATGATGACTGCAACAAGGAGATGATGGGAATGTGCAAAAAGGTTTATTTTCTCAATTACCAAGTATATTATTCGCATTCTTGCAGGCCGGAAACAAGGGCCCTAGCCCAACGAAGGCCTGAGAGGAAATTGACATTGAGTTTGAAATAAAGTTTACTATCGCTGAATCATATAAAGTTGCAAACACGCGCAAGAAAATGCTTTTGAGTAAAATAGGATGTAAGAAACACTTTGGTTTATACTGATGCAGATCGTCGTCTGAAAAGAGTACCGATAAGGGCCTTAGTAAGTCATTTAAAATCGTGCGCCGTAATTTGCCGTTCATCCGAGCCAAATTATTTTGGGGTAATACGAATGTTCAAAAGTATCTACTGCCCCGCATTTTTATCCGTTTTATATGTCATTTCTACGACAAAACAATAAATTTCCCTGCGAAGAACATCGACTATTCTAAAAACTAGCTGTCCATAATAATCGCTCTCGGGATCTCGGATCTGACCAAAGTTCAGCCGGCGGCCTCAACGCGGCAGCTTAAAATTCAAGGGATTCATGAGGTTGTATTGACTCGGAAATTTTTCTATAGCATTTAGGCGCGGGATTGCTGCTCCGAATGGACCTATCGCCCACTACCATGTCGGTGCGCCTGGTGATTGCGCTGCTTTTTGCGGCTGCTACTGCCGAGGTAAGCTGTGTGATGTTAAACTGTGTGTCAAACGCCGAAAAAATGTTTGGAATCGTTTATCGGCATTTTGAAGCCAGTGTGTTCTAATGTGTGTCGTAGATTACACAGTGATTCGGTCGCGGAAACCTACAACTTTTCAGGACTGCGAAGATGGGTGGACGGTTTCTAAAGTGGCGGGCAGTTGCTACAAGGTGAAAAAAAATCACTGGTTAAAATTTTCAGATTCCAGATGATCAACGGGCAAAGCTTTTGGGACGCGGAGGCGGAATGTGCGCTGGACGGTGCGCATTTGACGTCGATCCTCACCGATGAGGAGAACCAGTTTATCGATGGTAAGAAGTACCAAAGTTCACATCTAGGCTAAGGGTAGCCCGTAGGAAACGTTCAAAGACGCACACATTTAGATATGGTCAACACCAAGATCCCAGGCAAAGAGATTTGGGTCGGCGGATATTTGGTATGCTTTTCAATAATTTTGAGAAATCGGGGGCAAAACACATTCTAGGAAATAGAATTCGAGCGCTCCAACAGTCGTCCAACGCTAGCAGGAAGTAGAATTAGATACAACGTATTTCGGTCTTGTGGTCAGATCGCGCGGGGATTGGGGGAAATGTAGCCAAATGCGTCTCTACTGACCATTCGTGTACCGATTCCAGATGACGAAGGCCAAGACGCAGTTTCACTGGATGGACGAGACGCCGATGGACATGAACAGTGTCATTTGGAAAAAGGCCGGTCAGCCTGATATACAAAATGTGGGAACATTGCATCCGGCAAAAACGTGGGTTGCGTACCGTTCTGAGCAAGTGCGAGAACCGCGCTAGCCCTGCAGGAGAACTAGCTGCAGTTTCCTGTTTTTCAGAGCAATGGCAGCCTCGAACAGGGATTTTGTGACGCATTGTACAAGGGTATCTGCAAGCGTCCTATCGGCCAGGTGGCGCCAAAATTGGAGACACCGCTGTGCGACGAAGGGTGGGAGGGATCGAAGTGGGAGCGGAAGTGCTATAAGGTATTCCTAAAAAAGCGGCCTGCCCTGTAGGTCGCTGAGGTCGTTGTCGTCCGACTCGGTTTCACAAATAGTTTTCGATTTTTAGTTGACCCCCGCGTCAAAGAGTGGCGCCGCTAATGAGTACTGCCTTGGATTAAACGCTACACTCGCGTCCGCTAATTCTTTCCTGGAGAAAGAGTTTATTCTAGGTAATCCAAAAGCTGGTTAAACGCCGCAAGCCCAAAACCTAGCCACAAAGCAAGTTTACAGAAAAAGCCAAGTCGGTTGAGAAGGATACAGACACATGGCTGGGTGCGAAGCGGGTGGGTCTTATAGGATTGTCGAAATTCGGTGGAAAATACGTTTTTCTATTTTCTATCAGTTTTTTCTTATGTACGATACGCGAGGGCGGCAGTATAGTGTTCGAATCCCAGCAACGGGGAACTCCTTTCCACGCCGCTACCCCGTGGGGCGGGCACCTCCGGAGGCGCAAGTTCTCCGCAATGTGGGGCACCATGCTTTTGCTTCAAGCCTTTATCCCAAAATTTTTTATAGTTTTTTATAGTTAGAGCGCGCCTGCGTTTCCTGGTTAGCAAGCTTTCGGCGACAATTTTCCGAATCTGCCACAGGAACCTTCTTTCAGGGCGCCGACGGTGTCTTTACCTGGAACGACGGATCGAAATGGGAGACGGGCTATTGGAATTCGGATCTACCTGAGAAACCGGACAACACAAAGAACTGTCTGCTGGTGAGGATTGAGGATAATTGCACATCCATTTTTCGCTTGATCCCAGGTATGCAACCATCTGTGGTCGGCTACCGCGCATCGTTATTTCCCCGGGGATTGCAACACGGAGCACATGGGAATGTGCAAGAAGGTTTGTTTTACTTTCTTTTTCCAATAACCTTTTTTAGCCCGGAAACCCGAAGCCGAGCGCGTAATCTGCCAGTTTCGTTGGAATAAACAATTTTTATCGACGATTTTTTGTTACACGACACAACTCCTTATTGCACGTTATCCACTATCTTGCGCATTATCTTCATCATTTATGATTGTTTAAGGCATTGCTTTTATTACGAGTATCCATTGATCTGCTGTGCAATCTCGGCTCCAACAGTCGATTTTCCACGATAAAAATTCGATTTGGCCAATGAAAATCAAATCGCAATTGTCGGGCCCTGAAAAAGGAATTTCGTGCATGTTAATGAGGGCGGCGGGTATAAAGTTGAAGGCCAAACAGCAGGCGCCGCGGCTTCCGGTGCGATGTTGGGCCACCTTATCTTTTTTCTCCATTTTTGCGGGTAGCTTTGCCGCGGATGTAAGTTTAAATATTGACCGTTTATAACGTAATACAGAAAAATAACCATTAATCTAGAAAAGGCGCAAGTTATTGAGTACAATGGAAAAAAGTGTATCAAACAAAAATTCAGAAATGCGAGCAGGGATGGCTGACCTCGTTGGGCAGTAAGAGTTGCTACAAGGTATCGAATAAAAGAATTGACGTAAGTAGATTATAGATGGTTGACGGTACGACCTTCTGGGCTGCCGAGGGGAAATGCGTGGAAGAAGGAGCACATTTGACGTCCATTCTGACCGACGAGGAGAACCAGGCGATTTATGGTAAGGAAGGTACCTAGAAATTCCGTATCCCTTAATCTCGGCTCGACACCCAGACGATTTAGGTCTAATGCAGAAGAACATTCCAAACTACGATGCTTGGGTTGGCGGAATTTTGGTAAGGCCAATTTTTTATTGGGCACTACACTCTGCGCAAAACTTTGAAAGCGAATAGAGAATAAAGAGAATAGAGAAAATAGAAAAAGGCAGAGAAAAAAGCGTGTCAAGCGGATTCCTCGGACTTTGTCTTGATGGCAAAGGGCCATCGGCTCAATTTTTCGAACTCCGGTCACTTTGCCTAAACCCGTTTCGCCCAAATGCCGCTTCGTTTACACCCATTTTGCCTAAATTTTTGACCATCCCCTAGCCGGATTTGTGGCAGAAATGGTTTCGGTTTTGCGATGGGTTTATTAATTTTGCAAACGCAACTCTGCAAATTCTCAATTCAAGGCCTTAGAACAGTTGATCTGCAATTTCAATTTCATGAATTGGATGTGAAAAATTCATAAAATAATTACAGAGATTTTGCAAAACGTGGTGGCTTGGTCAAAAATTCAACTGGCTCAATTTATGGAATTCGGGTTTCAGACGAAACGCGTTTAGGCGTAAGGACCCTCACCTCAAATTTTGCAGATGACCAGGGGAGATAACACGCAGATCTATTGGATGGATGGGACACCAGTGGATCCGAATATGGGTCTCTGGAAGGGCATCCCGCCTAAATATGACATGGAGAGATTCTGCGTTCAGAAAAATGTATGTTGGGTCTTTGAAAGTTTAGAGTAAAGCTGATGGGAGGGAGTGATAAAAAGAGAGAGAGAGGGAGAGAGAGAGAGAGCGAGAGAGAGGGAGAGAGAGGAAGAGAGAGAGAGCACGCAAGAGAGAGAGAGAGACAGCGACAAAATTCAGAAGGACGGTGTCATGCAGCAAAGCCTTTGCGGCGCTCAACTCAAAGGGATTTGCAAGCGACCGATCGGACATGCGCCGGTCCCACTGGTGAAACCGGTCTGCGATGAGGGGTGGAAGGGCTCAAAGTTTACCGGAAGTTGCTATAAAGTGAGAAGTAGCTTTCTGTACTTGGATACATTTTTCTAGTTGACCGGCAAAATCACGAAGAGTGGCGATGCATGGGAAGAGGCTTTGCTGTTGATGCTCAGCCAGCTTCGGTGCTGTCGTTCCTTGAGAAGGAGCTATGGATTCTGGGTGCGGGAAGAGAGAGTCAGAGAGGAGGGAGAGAACGAGAGTGAGAGAGAGGAAACGAGAGAGAGGGGGAGAGAGAGAGAGAGAGAGAGAGAGAGAGA
>CATQJA010001890.1:0-26353 GCA_958295435.1 Mesorhabditis spiculigera | reverse complement strand
CGAAAAATGTCTACAAATATTGTGCGTTGTTTGAAAAATTGGCGATATTAGGACAACCCGAAGGCCTCTCCCGGAGATGAGGAGAAACGAAGGAGTGGCGTGGCCAAAGATGAAGCATCCCCGGCCCTCAACCATCCACATCTACTGCCCTGCCGCCTGAAGAGGATGCACCGAAGGATGACGATGAGGTAGAGAAAATACCGTACTTCTGAAAAATTCTTTTGCAGAAGAACAAACTGGTGGTGGACGAGGAGAAGGCGGCGGAAGCCCTCGACCCCGACGAATTTGATGCCCAGGAGAAGCCGATCGATCGAAGCCCGGGTACGCTCAATTTTCGAGGCTCTCTATCGAATGCTTTGCTTTTAGAAGGGCGATTCCTGAAATTCGACGAAGAGCTGGGGCGCGGCTCGTTCAAGACTGTATTTCGTGGACTCGACACGGACTGGGGTCGCTGTCGCTTGGTGTGAACTGCAGGACAGCAAACTGCGAAATTAAAGTAGCGACGAGCCTGATTTGCATCCGGAGACGTTTTTGTAAAATTAGGGTTGCGAAAAATCGGATTTCCCGAAAATCAACCCGTATTATCGAAAAGAAAAGAAAACTCGAAGCTCGCGCTCCAGGCCTTTTTAATATTTTTGGTGCTGTGCGGTTAGCGGGGGGGAGGGTGGATTTAGCAGCGGGCAACGAAAGTTTTCTAGGTAAGCCTGTACGGCTCTATACAAAATTTTTGGGTAATTTTTATAGCATTTTAAGCAGAAAAAACGAAATCGAAAATGTATTGACTGTGCAGCAAGAAAATAGAAAAAACGGCAAAAATTTGAAAATTAACTATCGAGTTAAAAACGAAAAGAGGGTTGCGCCGGCCCGGAATCGAGCCCGGGTGACACGCGCTACCATTCTACCACAAATTGAGCTGTATGAAGCTTCAGCAAGCCCCGAATTCCCTTTTCTATGGAAATTCCGACTGGATGTTGATTTTCAACAAAAAAAAACTGCGCACTATTTCGATCTAGGCTGTATTTAGTAGTAACAAAGGGCAGAAATAATAGCGCGGCAATTTTTTTCGAGAAAATGATCATCTACCCGGATTTTTGAATATTTTTGGTACTGTGCTGTTAGCGGGGGGGGGGGTTTGGCAGCGGTGGAAACCAAATTTTTCTAATTCTTCTAATTTTTTCTCGTTTTTCAGTCGGAAAGGCAACGCTTCCGCGAAGAAGCGGAAATGCTGAAGGGCCTCCAACATCCGAATATCGTCCGTTTCTACGACTACTGGGAACGCAGCGAGAACACGGCCAAACGGAAATACATTGTGCTGGTGACCGAGTTGATGACGTCGGGCACGCTGAAGAGGTAGCGCTCAAACGTTTCAGCGCATCAACATCAAGGTATATCCTCAACTTAGGTGATCCGTGTTAATTCGCGCCTATTTTCAAAGTGTCGAAATTTCAGAATGCCGAAATGTCAATTTTCATAATATTCAAGGACTCCGGGAAATTTTTTTCATGGAAAATAGAAATTTTGAAAGTTCGGCCTTATGAAAACCCGCTATTACGAAAATTCAATATCTTTCCAAAAATGCACATCTGAATTGGTAAATCGCTAATTGGTGCCTTTTTAGGTGCTGAAATCGTGGTGTCGTCAGGTGTTGAAGGGACTCTCGTTTCTGCATTCCCCGAAACTCCTCCAGATGATCCATCGAGATCTGAAATCGTGGTAACATCTTCATCACGGGCACCACCGGCGGTGTCAAGATTAGCGATCTCCAGGTTGGCCACGCTGAAGAACAAGAGCTACGCAAAGAGCGTCATTGGTACGCATCGGAAATTTTTTCTTAAAATTTTTCGGCGTTTTTAACGGGCTAGGACTCCATGTTTTGAAGGCGAATTTATGGACAAAACTGAGGAGATTTCGTTTCGAAAAACATCAAATAATTTAAAAAAAGCTAAATATTTTTTAGGTCTTTGGCCATTTTGAGAACTCAAAATCCGGAGTGATTCAAAGGCCGTTTCAGCTACAACAGGGAGGCGAGCCGGGGATTTAAATTTTTTGCCTCTAATCCTTACCCGTAGTACGTTCCAGGAACGCCGGAATTCATGGCCCCCGAAATGTACGAGGAACAATACGACGAATCGGTGGACATTTATGCCTTTGGGATGTCTGCTGGAGATGGTGACCGGGAATATCCATATTCCGAATGCCAATTCCCCGCTCAAATCTACCCGCGAAGTCACTACTGATATAAAACAGATTTGTTTTATACACGTGAATCAAGACGATTCGGGTACAAAACCGGGGCCTTCCAAATCCGAATCCCGCAGACCTATCCGGAAATCCGGGACATTATCGATCGATGCATCCGGTTACGACGGGAAGAGCGGTGTACGGTATGTTCGACGCCTTTTATGGAATTTTTTTTGTGGTTTTTTAGGTGAAACAACTCCTCAACGACGATTTCTTTTGCGGATGGTGCTGGGAGGTGGGTCGAGCTCAAGAATCGGGACACGTCGATTTGGCCGAGAATAACCAGGAGGTTTGTTCCGTTTTTTAAGGTCGCTCCTCGTTCTGCAAAAAAAGGTTTGAAGTCTAACTTTAAATTTATTCCGGAAGTGGGATTTTTTTAAATTCTTTTGCATTATCGGGGGGGGGACGAAAATTTTATAGATGTCTAGAAATGTCTCGTAAATTTATAGGAAGGTTTTTAATATTGTTGTTAGCTAAAATGAACTATCAAATCTATCAAAAAATGAGAAAAGTCGAGTTTGGTAAGAGTGGCCTTTGGAAATTCAGATTTTTTCGAGATTTTTTTCGTCAAGGGTAAGGAAAGCTTACCGTTTAGGAATTAAAAAAACTTGGCGAAACAGTTCAGCAATCCGTATTTCAAAAATTCAATCTTAGGAAACATTTGCCCCCCTGATAATGAAAAAGAACTCAAAATTGGACAAATGCTGAAAAATAGAGCATAACGCCTTCTCTTGAAAATGCCTCCCACTCAGATCCAAATGCAGCTGGGTGTACGACGAGAAGAAGCGGAAACAGTACAAATTCAAAGAGAACGAGGGCCTCCAATTCGCCTTTGATATTGTCAACGATTCGGCCGAAGACGTCGTCCATCAGATGATTGAGCAACAGCATATCCCTGATGAGGACACAAGGATGATCACCCAAGTCATCAAAGACAAGGTGTGTTTTCGGCGGATTTGCTAGCGTATTATCCCGAAACCCCGTCAGTTTCGTTATACCACGACTTAAAAATGCCGAAATTCAATTAAAATTTTCGCTATTTTTACATTTTATAATCAAGTATTTGTATTGTTTACACGTTTAAAAATAGTTTTAAAAGATAATGCAAAAGATCCAAAATTTCGGTTAGTTAGTTACAATTTTTTAAAAATAGCGCTTCGATGTTAAAATATTACAAAAAATGTAATGTAAATAAAATAATATGAAAAAAGAAAATACAAATCGGTGGGATGTTAAAAATTCCCGTTTTTGGGGCAATTTTTTTATTTTTAAGAATCGGCTTTATTAAAATTTGCGCAATTTTCAGGTGGAGCAATTCCGACGGGATCGCGAGGTTCGGCACGCTGAGTTGAGAAGGCTGGAAGAAGAGAGGAAAGCGAAAGAAGAGGAGGACGAGGTGAAGGAAGAGCTGCGACAACGGGCTGCCGCTCGAGAAGCCACGGCCACGCTCACCGCGGCCACTCTACAGACTTCCATCGAGGTATCGCATTCTCGCGGGGTTTTTAAAGGGACAGCGACACCTGAGAAATGTTTGCCAATTTTTGTGTTTTTTTTTGTAACTTTCAATCAGAATTTTCGACGTTTTTACGTTTAGCAATGTTAAAAACAGTTTAGAAACACTTCCGCAGTTTATATTTGAAACGATTGACCTTTAGAAAAAAAAAATAGGTTTTTGATATTGCTAAAAACCTGACGTTTTTTCATGTGTCGCTGTCCCTTTAAGAATAAATTTCCGCATTTTTTGAAGTTGCCCTTCTAACCCCTGATTTTTCAGGCGATAAACGGGCATGCCGACCAGCCGGAAATGCCCCCGTTGGCAATGAGCCCGGATGGGGAATCGAAGAGGAAGAGTGGAAGCAAGAAGAAGCACGTCACCCTTGAGATTCTAAAGGTCGACACCACTGAGAATGGCACACCCTCGGCGCCGGTATGCCTCTTTTAAATTGTGGTTAAATGAAAGGGGGGTTTTAGGTTATTTCACATTTTTGCCAAAACTAAAATTTCTGTGCTTCCGCCTCGGTTTTTGTCAATTCTGGAATAGCATTTTTAATCTTTGGTTTTAATAAATATAAATTCTTTTGTATAACATAATTTCATAAGTAAATATGTATTAAAAATATGAAATATAATTTTAGGTGGGGGTTTTTTTTTTAGTGTTTTCGCCGAAATTCAATTTATTTGATTTTTTGGTTAATTTTCCCTAAAAATAAGGTTCTAATGGCGTTACTTATCGTTTTAGTCCTAAATCTAAATTAATTAATACAATTTTTCTGAATTTTTAAATCGTAAAACTAAAAACTTTATCCGGTTATTTGCAGCTGGTCTCGTGCCGGCTGGACACCTCGCTGCGACAGGTCGTCTTCCAGTTCGCTCCCGGACAGGACAAGGCCGATGATATCTCCAACAAATTGGTACCTTTTAAAATATCCATTTTGAGGGTTCTTTGGCATTATCAGGGGGGTGGGTTGCAATTTAAATGGCGGGACATTTTTCTATTAGAAATTTTGGTTAAAACGGAAAAATGGCCGTTTTTCGATGAAATTTTCTTGCGTTAAAATTTTTAATCATTTCCCGGCTAATTTTCCACTTTAAATAGGTTATATTTTGCTGGAAACACGATTAAAAGGCAGAAATTTCTTTACTCTAAAAAATTCACCCCCCGATAATGCCAAAGAACCAATTTAATATATCAATGTTTAAAGAGATGAGGACGGCATCTGTTGAACCCCCCTTGTGGAGGGGGGGTTCAACAGGTCCCGCGACGATCTCGCGCGAGAGAGGGCTCCCAGGGGAGAGGCGCAGAGACATTTTCTTTCCCTCGCGTAATCGATTGACTTATGCCGCCCCTATCTCTTTAAAATAGCAAAATTTTCTTTTTTTTAATTTTTAATTTATTTTTTTTGATTTAATTTTAACATTATTGAATCCTTGATTTGATCAAATTTATCCTTTTTCTGATTCTCTTGTTTTCAGTTCGCGCAGCAGTGCATGTCCGAGGATCAGATAGACACCGTCACCGAGCAGCTCAACGAGGTCGTCAAGGTATGGCTCGCAATTACAGTGCGTAATCCATTATTCTTCTAGTTGCTGAACGAAGACACGCAAAACCAGACGGGGCTCAAGATTGTCGCCGTGCAAGAACCCGGCCAAACTGTCTGCACGCTCACTATCATCAGTGAGTTTATCTGATTACGACGTGTAATTGGATTTTTTAGCCCCTTCCAAGTCGCAACAATCTCAAGGAGCCGCCACCAGTGCTGCTGATGTGGCTGGCGAAAAGTCGGAAACGGTAGGCAATTTTTATTTGACGTTGACTTATTAAAATTCCTTTAAACCTAACTTTAAAATAATTTAAACTTTTTAAACGGCTTATCAAAATTTTTAAAATTATAAATATATAAAATTTCTTTAAAATAAATTTTTATATTAAAATTATTAAAAAAATTTTAATAGCCGTTTAAAATACTTTGAACTTTTTAAACGGTTTTTAATTTTTTTAAGGAATTAGTTGGGTTCTTTTGCATTATCGGGGGACTATTTTTTCTCTACGTCCAGAAAGAAAGAAAATTTTAGTTGTGTGTTTAGGGGAAATTTAATGATCTTTCAAGCCGTACACATTTATAAAAAACCGAAATTTTTTAGGTGACATTTTAGTAAAAAAATCGATTGTTTTGGCTTTTTACAATCAAAGTTTGTAATTTTGTAAATTAAGGAATAGTTAAAAATAGTTTGAATTCTTTCTTTCTATTTAAAATAGCCGATTTTAATCCGGAGTTCTTACCGTTTAAAGCTAATTTTGCTAATTTGGATAAAGACAAACTACATATTTTTGCTATCTCTAGGCATCAAAAATTGGAAAATTGGCCAAATTTCAGATTACCACTTTTTCAGGCTTTTTAAATAGTTTTTGAAAATAATTTCAAATTTAAAGTTTTTAAGCTTTCTAAATAGTTGCCCTACTTAAAAACTCTCTAAATTTTGCGTAAAAACACTATTAAAATGATATTGTTTTAATGAGGGTGAGTTACCGTCCATTTTTTGCAGCCAACTCCAACAACGGAAGCCCTGCCCCCAATTCATCTACCATCTCCGCCCCAGCCTGCCGTCACGAGCAGCACCACTGTCGAGCCATCACCCCCTGCCGCCATCCCTGTTGAGCAGCCACAACCCCCTCAACATCCTCAACAAGCACAACAAGCACAGAGACCCGAAGAACTGCCCACAACTACCGGTACCCCGGCCGTCACTTCCGCTTCCGCAGCCCCTGAACCATCACCCGCCGCTGCTCCTACTGCTGCTGCTGCTGCTGCTCCTGCTGTCGCTGTTGCTCCTCCCAAAAAGAATCGCTTTGAGGTGAGCCTGTTTTATAAAACTGGGTGCTTTTCCAGTATCGGGGGGACTTAATTTTTCCTATTAGTCCGGAAATGACTAGAAATTTTGTGGCAGGTATTTTAATAGTGTTTTTAGAAAAATTTAACTATATTTTGAGCGATTCGGATTTTTTGCATTTTTATGCAACTTTGTAACTTTTGTACGTTTTTGGGTGGTAAAAAAATAGTTTTGGAAACGCTTTCTCTACGTCCAGAAATGCCTAGCAGCTTTTATTGATGTGTTTTTTAATATTGTTTTTAGTATAATTGAACTATATTCCAATTTTAATATTGTTTTTAGTATACTTTAACTATATCCCAAGTAGACAATAAAAACTAGAAAGCTTTTTTGTTGAACTTTTGGCTAAAAAATTTAAAATTTAAGGCTCATTTTCAAATTTAAAAATCGAGCCTGAACTGAAAAAATCGAAAATTTGTAATTTTTAGCAGCCAAAAATAAAATAGACAATAAATTTCGGTTAAATCAACGTACAGCCTTTTTTTCAGGTCACGAAATCGAGCCTGCCGCCAGCTACAGTAGACGAGGATGCCGGCAAGGCCAAGGATTCGACGGCTGGCGAGGTACTGTGGATTTATTTCGATTTAATGTGCTTCAATTTCAGGCTTCAACCCCGGCTTCCACCCTCTCAACCCTCCTCCCACCGCCCGCCCTGTCGAACTGCTCAACGGCGTCGTCACCGTCGAACACGGCCTACTCGAATAACTCCTCCGTCAACAGCAACGCCAGCACGCATGGACGATTCTCGGTGAGAACGGGGGTTTTGAGGGATTATTTAGCATCGTAGAAGAGCAGGGTTCTTTAGTTTTAAATTAGGGTTCTTTTGCATTATCGGGGGGATTTTTCTAATTTGCTCATATAAGGCCAGGATGTGTTTTTACGCCGCTTTCTACTATTCCTGAGCCCAAAAACTTTACAAAATTTGATAAAAATGCAAAATTAGTGATTTTGGACCAAAAATGGCGATTTACGGATGGACGGATCGAATACAAAATTTTCTACATTTTTTTATGGTTTTTCCACTTAAAATCTAGTTAAATTTTACTAAATAACGACTAATACGCTCAAGAATTTTAGGAAAACTCCCCCTCCCGATAATGCAAAAGATCCAGATTTCTAGAATTTTTCCATTTTCGAGATTTTTCCTGGCTTCCAAATTTTCTATTTCACCCCCTTAATCTGGCCGCCTGAATTCCGCGGCGATCCTCTAGACGCTGGGCCTTGATCAAAAAACACCAGATTGGCGATTTTTGGACCAAAAATGGCGGATTTTTTACCTAAATTCGACTAAAAAAATTTTCTCACTGAAAATCGTGTTAAATTTTACTAAAAACGCCATTAAAACATTTACTATCACATTAGTAGACATTTCGGGATTTATAGCACCCCCGTTAATGCGAAAAATCCAGATTTCTAGAATTTTTCGAATTTTCGGGATGTTTCCTGGCTTCCAAATTTTCCATTTCACCCCGTAATCTCGTCCCCTGTATTCCGCGGCGATCCTCTGGACGCTAGACTCGTTTTGTATTCCTCCCCAGGCGTTTGCGCGTAATTTATGCCATCAAAAACGTGTCTTTTCTCCTATTGGCCTCGCGATGAATCATTTTATTATTGCCGGTAGGGGGCTAGATGATCGGCCGATAGCTTTTCTCCCCCGTCAGCCATCACCCATCCCTTTTATACAGTGTGTAATATGCAACGGAGCGAAAAAAGAATATTGATCCCCCTTCCTCCCCGCAATAAGATATCGTTCTTCTCAGAGATTTGCCATTTTTGTAACGAAATCAGTCCTCCACCACTTTGGGCAAAAACCGGCGGGCGCTGGTCCCAAAAACGGTTCTGAGCGCTGGTCTAAGGGCTAGTAATATCGCATTTTTTCGGCGCCTTCGGCGCCATTGAAAACCCCCTGATTAAAGAAGGCCCCTACGTTATGTATTTTCGATGTGTTTGGATGTATTGTGAAATAAATATTTTTAATAAATTTTGTGTTGCATGTTATACCGTGGAAGAATCCAATTAAACTGAAGAGGATGATGGCGAAAACCGAGCGGAGAAAGTACATGGACGACAATTCCCTATAATTGATTCTTGCTAAACTTCCTATATATTCCTACAGACTACAGACGTATATATTCCTTTCACGTCAACGTCAGCTTCTGATTCATTCCAGATTTTATTTGACGGTTCCGACCGACGACGATGACGCTGCTGCCGATGACGTTCGCACTACAATTCTGGAATAAAGACGGTGGAATACTAAAAATCTTACATCATCCCCGCCTACACTTCTCAATTCTGCACCTGGGATTGTTTAATCTCAAGCTTCAACTGAAAAAGCGGCAAAAAATGAGAAATCGTCTGCTACTGCTGCTAATCAAATCCAGAAAAAAATTTGGAGCCGTTTGGAGTATCGTTTCGGAAATCCCTACCCCGGAACTTAACGAAAATCAGTTAAATCCCGTACTCGGCGCTCTTCTGGGCGATTGCCCCCAAAGTCTTCCTCATGAATGTCCATGGTACCGTACACCTTAGGTAAAAATATCTAAGCGATCGGATTGGTTTAAGGTACCCTCCGGGACCAGCGAATGTTTACCTTAAAAATCATCGACTTTGGGCATTGGTCACGTTTTGGTCCCCGTTGACCCCCTTAACCTGAACCGATCAGGACCAAATTTGGCATCATGATACTACAGAGTCTGCTTTGTCGGATCCCACAGCTATTAGTCCCATTAGTCTCATAACCTCGGAGCTTGGGACCAGCGAATTTCGAATCTTTTGGGCGGACCTTTCGGTTCTTCCTGCCTAAGTCTTACATTTCGGATCTTCGTCGCCTGTCCTCTCTCATCCATAGAAAGCTTTTATTTCTCTTTATTTTGATATATAAATCATAAAATTCGGCTCCGAGTACGCGGAGCTACGGACCGGCGACACTTTGGGCGGGGTCCCGTTTCACACTTTTATTAAGGGTTTGGCACCTAAAAATTCATAACTTTTCAATAATAGTTCCGATATTTTTGAAAATTGCACAGCATAATGGTCAAGACATATTAGACAATATGTAAAAATATCTAAACGGTTCGAGCGATTTAAAGTACCCTTAGGGACCGCCGATACTTTGGGCATAACCCATTTGGCTCCTTTCACCTACCTTTCACGGTCCCGAAGAGTGGCTTACAGAGCTCGGAACGTTTAGAAACTTTTACACATTGTATACGATAGCCTGCTAATCATGCTCAATAAATTTCGTGACGATAAAGCCAAGGACCGCAGCGATATGAATTTTGAGGTGCTAAACCCTTGATAAAGGTGTGAAAGGTAAACAGTCGCTGGTCCCGGAGGGTACCTTAAACCAGTCCGATCGCTTAGATATTTTTACCTAAGGTGTACGGTACCATGAACATTCATGAGGACGACTTTGGGGGCGATCCATGCAGAAACTGAAAAGTTATGAATTTTTAGGTGCCAAACCCTTAATAAAAGTGTGAAACGGGACCCCGCCCAAAGTGTCGCCGGTCCGTAGCTCCGCGTACTCGGAGCCGAATTTTATGATTTATATATCAAAATAAAGAGAAATAAAAGCTTTCTATGGATGAGAGAGGACAGGCGACGAAGATCCGAAATGTAAGACTTAGGCAGGAAGAACCGAAAGGTCCGCCCAAAAGATTCGAAATTCGCTGGTCCCAAGCTCCGAGGTTATGAGACTAATGGGACTAATAGCTGTGGGATCCGACAAAGCAGACTCTGTAGTATCATGATGCCAAATTTGGTCCTGATCGGTTCAGGTTAAGGGGGTCAACGGGGACCAAAACGTGACCAATGCCCAAAGTCGATGATTTTTAAGGTAAACGTTCGCTGGTCCCGGAGGGTACCTTAAACCAATCCGATCGCTTAGATATTTTTACCTAAGGTGTACGGTACCATGGACATTCATGAGGAAGACTTTGGGGGCAATCGCCCAGAAGAGCGCCGAGTACGGGATTTAACTGATTTTCGTTAAGTTCCGGGGTAGGGATTTCCGAAACGATACTCCAAACGGCTCCAAATTTTTTTCTGGATTTGATTAGCAGCAGTAGCAGACGATTTCTCATTTTTTGCCGCTTTTTCAGTTGAAGCTTGAGATTAAAACAATTCCAGGTGCAGAATTGAGAAGTGTAGGCGGGGATGATGTAAGATTTTTAGTATTCCACCGTCTTTATTCCAGAATTGTAGTGCGAACGTCATCGGCAGCAGCGTCATCGTCGTCGGTCGGAACCGTCAAATAAAATCTGGAATGAATCAGAAGCTGACGTTGACGTGAAAGGAATATATACGTCTGTAGTCTGTAGGAATATATAGGAAGTTTAGCAAGAATCAATTATAGGGAATTGTCGTCCATGTACTTTCTCCGCTCGGTTTTCGCCATCATCCTCTTCAGTTTAATTGGATTCTTCCACGGTATAACATGCAACACAAAATTTATTAAAAATATTTATTTCACAATACAGACGATGAATGTTATCGGAAGGACAGAAAAAGTACGGGTTTACATGCCATAATGATACATTTTCCTCATTTTTCTCCGAATTCTGATAGCTTTTCAAAAAACTTTGCGCCGCTGTCGCGGCGCTGGTCTAACCCCCAGTCAGCCGCCGCCTGGCGGCGGTCCATTTGGGCACTTTTTCAAATCTCTAGCACACTGAACGAAATCAATTTTCTGGACCTTTTTGATGATCTTACTTTAATTTTGGTGCATCGGTTCTGCCTCGAAAATGCAGGATTTGGTGTCCCGGCCCCTTTAGGAAATGGAGAACGAAATCTGCAAGCATTACGGGTTTTTTTTTAAGGAAAACAACTCGGGTATTTTAATTTTTAGAGGGATTTTTAATCTAAAAACCGCGCAAACTATAAAAATGATTTACATTTTTTTATAGGGATGTATTGGATTCCTAGGGAAAATTAGCACCCCCCTCCCGCTAACCGCTCAGTACCTTTTTTGCACTAATTTTTAAAATTTTCCCTTGCTTGGCCCTTTAATAGGAATTCCTTCGTAAACTGCTTAAAGGGATGTCCAACATTTTTGGGGGCTCAAAAAGCAAAAAAAAAGATGACGCGGGCGGGGGTCGAACCCGGGACCCTCGTTTGGTAGGCCTGGATGCTATCCATTAGGCCATAGTGGCAAGCCTTTGGTTGGGCTGGGGATGCCACAAGAGGGAAAGGTGCCCGAATTCTGTGCGGCAATGGGCCCCCATTGCCGCACAAAATTCGTGCCTCATCTGTACTGCACGGAATACATAACTATATATTTACCGCCAAAACCTTGGGTATCCCTTTAAGGAAATTCCATCAGACCAGTTAAATAGCGTAATCGATCCCCGAAATTTTGGCGTTTTTGTAGAGATAACTTCCTCGATTTTTATGAATTTTTGTACATTTTTAACCTAGTTTTGATATTGTGCCTTCCTGGGCCCTTTAATCTGAATATCCGTGTCCCTCCACGCCCCCGGCTTCTTCTCCCTCCTTCTTTCCGGGAGAAGAAGAAGAAGCCCTCTGCCGTCCCATCCTAAGCCTTATGTCCCCCAGTTCGAGCTCTATATTCGAGCCAACGGACGGGATCTCCAGTCTTTCTCCCTTTTTGATACAGCCACAAAAAGGGGGACTGGTCAGACGATGTCGCATCGTTCTATTGCAGAGAGTGGGGAAGGGACCTTTTCTCGTAGCAGGGGGGGGGGATATGTCGCTTGCCCATTCGGGAATCCCGACAATCATCCCCCCTCTCTCTATTGCTGCACTAATGGGATTGGTCCCTGGAATATGGGACACGGAAATAGCAATAGAAGCCTCGACGTATCCCGCTGGTGCAGCCACGAATTCCTCGTGGCTACAGATTGGCATTGGGCTCTGCGCGGATTGGTGCTGTCGCATCGGGGCTCACATTTAGAATTTTTTTTGCGCCCTGGGCTTGCATTAGCGGGGGAGCGAAATTTTGAGCAACGTTTTTAAACGTAAAAACTGCAAATTTTGATTTTTGGCCAATTTTCAAGGGTTTTCCACAGTTTTCCCACTTTCAATAACTCTGAGTTGTATAAAAAAACACTCAGCTCGTGGTATTGACACTGGGTAGGACTTGAATTCTAAGAAAAATTCGGCCCCGACTGGAAACACAAAATAACCCCAAAAAAACCCGGAAATCCGTGATTTTCACGTTTTCTTACGATTTAGCGATTTCACTGGCAAGCTCGGCTACTTCTGATTTTACTGGCTTCCTAGAATTTTTGGTTTGAAAGGCCAAAATCAGGGGGCCCTGCCTTGCCGATCCGTTTAATAGATTCCTTAGGTCTCTATCTAAAAGCTAAATCTAGAAGCGCACAGCGATCAATAGGGAATGGCCGAAAAGTTGTGAAATTGCAAATTTATCGCAATTCTCATTTTTGAAATATGATTTTTGAAAATATGACTTCGAAAGAATTTTTGCAGAAATATCAACTACCAGATGGTTACAGTCGCTTCGCGACTGCAACCATCTGGCCTTCGGGCTACCCTATATGTCCCACTCCACCACATCCTTTCCCACCTCCATCAATACCCCCCATAGCCGAAATCCCCTTCAAAAACTAACAAAATAACTTCCTGATGGCTTCAGATACCCCCCATGGCTGAAATCCCCTTCAAAAACTACCTAAATACTTTACCGATGGCTTTAGATACTTTAAATAATTTAAATAATTAATTAACATAATTAAAAAGTATTAAAAAGTACTAAAGTAATTTAAAAAAGCTATCTGGGCGCGGGAAGGGGCCTGGGGAAGAGGGGCGAAGGGAAAGGGGGCGTGGCCTCCCGGGAGGGGCCCCCACCCCTTTTACTAAGGAAAAACTTTCAAAGTTAATTTTAATAATTTAAACTAAAACTTTTTCGTAATTTTTTTTATCAGTTTGGGGGTTTCTGACCACGCTCTATCCGAATCCGAAGAGAGCTAAGCTCTAGCTCCTTTCCCCTTCGAGTTGAATTCGGCTTCGCACACACACACACACACACAGACGGACGTCTTTGCTTTTTTATTATAGTTGATAATAAAAAGGTAGGGGGCGTCTATCCGTCTGTCCGTCCGTCGTGTCCCGGATTCAACTCGAAGGCGAAAGGAGCTGGGGCCTTTAGCTCTCTCTGATCTGGATTCAGAGCGTCGTCAGAACACCCCAAACTGATAAAAAAATTATGAAAAAGTTTCAATTTAAAGTATTAAAATTAACTTTAAGTTTTTCACTGTAGTAGAGAGCTGGGGGACGGAGGTTGGGGTGATTTTGGACATAGTGAGCCAGGTCGGCGCGCGTTTCGGCGATGAGGAGGAGGAGCGCAAGGGGGCAGCCCGAAGGTCCAGCCGCTTGCAGCGGCGAAGCCGCTTTAAGCGGCTGGTACTTCTCGAAAGAATGATCGCGTGCCTTTTTCATGCCCTTCCAATCTATAAACGCATTTTCAGGTGCGCACAGTGGCAGCCCCGGATTCTGGTGTCGGCTCAGCGACAACATCCGTACACGCTTGCGAGGCTGCCGACCAGCTATTCATGGCTTCGACGGCCGCTTCTGCTGCCGGAACTCTGCCGGCCACTGCCTCAAGTACAGCTGTCAGTTTTTTTCTTTTTTGTGTGTATTTTATTTGTTTCAGCCGGGCACCGTGACCGGATCGACCGTCACGCTCACACCCAACGCCTTGGCCACGCCCACCGAATCTGGACAGCAGGTATGCCTTTGAAAAAATTAGGTGGTTTTCGGCGGTACTGGACTGTTTGCGGGGGGGCTTTTCCCGGTAATCCCGGACGGCCGTATAGCGAAATATAACTGTTTTCATCGAATTTTAGACGGTTTTTAGATATAAATCCGCATAAAAATGCTAAAAATTTATTGAATTTCTGATTTTTGTGCAAAAAGGTATGGAAAATGGCCAAAAAATCAAAATTTTGGAATTGCAAAATTCAAATTTTAGGGTACCTTTGAGGATCATTTTTGACGCTCTATCCGATGGCCCTGCAAAAATAGCAGGAATATTTTGACAAAAAAAAGCTGTTGCCACCCCCGTTAAGCAACTTTTCAAAAACCGCTAAAAATCACAAAAATACTAGAAATGATAGATTAGCAGCAGGTACCGGAAGAAAACGGAAAATTTGCCCCCCCCGGTAACAGACCAGTACCAGGATTCCCTCAATCGGTTACGACATCAAATTCCGGGCCTTCCCAAGTCGATTTACGCGCTTTTTCCAGACACAAACCCTGCAGCCACCGGTGGTCCACGGCACGACATCGCTGGCGCTTCTGGAGTGTGAGCTGCGGAAAGTGAGCGGTGTACCGGAAATGCCTCAACCAGCCACAATTGCCACTGGATTGTCATCGGCTGTCGAGACGGCACCCCCTCCATCAGCCCCTATCAACACGAATACACCCACAACCACGCCGAATCCCACGACGGCCGCTCCACAATCTGCTCCTCCTCAGCCATCCGTCATCCCGCAACATCTACAGGTACATACGCTTCTTTTAAAGGGGCCAACAAGTCCAAATTTGGGTTTTCGGGAATCGAACCTGCTATCAAGCCTAAAATATTCTCTGCTGGCTTGCCCTTTTCTATCATAGCCTATTGCCAATACGCTGAAAATCGCTGGGAAATCACCAATCCCCAATAATCTCCGCTAGCTAGCCCGGGATTTCCGAAAAATGACAGAAAGGATGCTAAAAACCCGAATTATTGCAATTCCGCAAATGGCTTCTGCTCGCTTGCCAATACGGGGAAAATGGCTCAGGCGGCCGGGGACGGCCGCTATGGATTTTGATGATTTTTACGTAACGCGCAGCCTGGCATTACCTTGCGTAAGCCATTACAAATCTTCTTCGCGATTTTACTAGTGATAGATAAAAACAGCAGTTCGTTAGAAGCGTTTAGCTTTATGTAGAATTTATTCTGTCTCTTTTGCATTAACGGGGAGGCGCAAAATTTTTCTTAGAATCAAATTGTTGATCTAAATAGTGGAAGTGATTCTAAACTGTTTTTTCCGACTCCTAACTATACAATTATTTTTTATTTTTTTATTAAAACATTTTTAAACCTTGAAATTTGTATTAGAAAATTACCAAAAAAATAGTCCGCCATTTCCGAGTTGCCAATCCCTTCAAGTCGTGATTTATCTCTTTTTTTGCAGGCTTCAACCTCTCACACGCCCTCCTCACATATCGACGGGCAGCCCTCAAGCACGAATCTGTTGCTGACGGATCTGTCGAGTCGACTCAACGAGCTGTGCCTCAACCAAGCGTACGTTTTTCTCTACGGTGCTTTGGCATTATCGGGGGTAGGGCAACTTTTGTCTGTAATCCTATATTTGAATTTTTGACCAAAAATTTGGAATTTTTAGGGTTTTTGGATCGGGTTTTTTTTTGGTTTGAAAATCGTTCAATTTTTCTAAAACCACTATTATTACGTTATTGGGCATTTCGGCGCACCCCCCGATGATGGATGGCTATTTCGATGGCTTTCTACTGTCATTCTATCTTTTAGTGAAGCCGACGATGAGCATCAACAACAGCAAGAAGTGGAGCAGCAGCCGAGTAGCAGCAGTGTGCAGCTTGTCACACTCAACGGGTTGGCCGATGCGCTCAATAAGGTAAGAATCCAGACTTTAGATTCTTAATAATTTTAGGTGATACACAAGGATACGTCTCGGGATATGGAACGAGAATCGTCAGCCATTCCCCAACAGGGACGCCACTCGCCCACCGCCGAGATGGAGATGGTACGCGATTTTGGGCATTTTAAAGGGCCCGGCAAGATAGGACTACGGATTTTCGTCGCCTTGAACCCCTGCGAATTTTTTCCGGAGCGACGCGCAACGCACGCGCATTTTTTCTTGCGAATGCGCCTAATGCGTCACGCAATGCAAAAGTGGCCGCTCGCGTTGTGTGTCTATCAAGCATAGCCGAAGATCTATATTCTGACTTGCCGATCCCTTTACCGGGGGCGGAACAGTGTGAACACTTCTCAAATTCTATACCTTTCGACTTTGTTCGTAATTTAACCCTATGAATTAATTTAGTTCGGGCTTGCTTTTAAATATGCTTTATCGCAAAATTACAAAATTTATAGAAAAATTATTTTTACCCCTGGAAACCTTTAGAAACTAATCTCGCACTGTGATTTCGCAGTATTTTTGTATAGCTGATGCGCTTGTAATTTTTCGTTTTCATTTGTTTTAAAATTACGAAATTATATGAAAAACTCAAGATTTTAGAAACCTTTCGAAATTATGGTTCTATGGTACTACCGGTTCTTTTTTGAAAGGCATCCAATTTTGTAAAAAAATGAATAGGCGCAGTGTATCTAAGCTGTTTTTTAGTATTTCTCAGCGTCAAAACATAACAAAATTTTATGAAAATTAGAAAATATAGGTTTTTCGAATTCCATTCAGTTCGAATTTGGAACGAAAATTTCCATTTTCAAAATTTTTTATGATTTTTATTTCAGACTTTATTTTATTTATTTATTTGAATATTTTATATATCTATTTGAAATTTGGACTATTAAACGAAAAATATAGCTTTTTTTAGGGATATCTAGGCCTAAATCTGCCTCCCCCGATAATGCAAAAGCGCTAGAATAATCAATTTTGATTTTATAACCGCTTAATGCGCTCTAATTTAGCTGTATTTTTGTAGAGCACAATGATGTCGTCCTCCTCGCAGACATCCCTTCCAACAGCCGTCATGTCAACAACATCACTCTACGACAATAATTGGGAGCAAGAAGAAGAGAAAACGCGACGAACACAGTCCGCCAAGGCATCCACTGCACTCGCCAATCTCGATTCAGCACTCGCTTGTGCTCTGGCGAGAACAGCAACAAGGACAGGAGCACATACACCATGTCTTGGACAAGGACATGATCATCTACCATCCACATCATCGACAGTACCCACCAGTGGGGATGGAGGAGCAGGAGGAGCTGCAGGAGGAGCAGGAGCTCATTTCCATCTTGGATCTCCGCCTATCCATTCCCCAATGATCCCGCACTCTGATCAGGATCATTTCGACTACGATGGGGTGAGAAATTCGGGGATTTTAATTTTAATATTGGTTTTAATAATTCTTTACCCTACCCGCTTATAATCGCTTTAATTTTGCTATCCTTTGTAGAGGGCAAAAGATCGTGCGCTTTAGTTTGTCTTTAGCCCTTTTCAAAATTATTAAATTGCTGAAAACTCTATATTTTTTGTTTTGGTTATTTTGAAAGTTTGTCGTCGCTTTTCCGCTTTGCCACTGAAGCCAAAATTGGGCTTTTTGGTGGATTTTTTTTGTAGTAAATATTGCTTTATTAACTTGAAACTGCTTTTTATTCGGCCTAATGAAAAAAAATCGGTCTTGGGATGCTAAGCCGAATTTTTTAATTGTATAACTGGGATTTCTTGGAGATAATGGTGGTTTTTATTTTACGTTTTAATCGACTTCATCGAAAAATCGGATCTGTGAAAGTCGAAGATTCGGATTTTATGTCGCTTTTCAGGGTTTCGAGGAGGCGTTCGAGGCAGATTTCGAGAATGAGGAGATTGTCAAGCAGTTCCGAGCACGACATCTACGGGAAAGACAAGAACTCATGGATAGACAGCACAGGGAGATACAGCAGGTGAGCATCAGGGTCTTTCTCTCTCTCTCTCTCTCTCTCTCTCTCTCTCTCTCTCTCTCTCTCTTTCTCTGTCTCGCTCTCTCTCTCTCGCATTAGAATTTTCGGTTCTGGACTGTTAGCGGGGGGGGACTTTGAAAAAGAAAACTGCTTCCCCCCCCCGCTAACAGCCCAGAACCGCATTTCTCTCTTTTCCTGATGCCTTTCCTAAAAAGTTATCAATTTTTAAGTAATTTTATTTATTACTTTTGCAGGTTCGCGCCCACTTCTTCCACGCGCGTCTCCTCTCCTCTTCCGGTTCTTCTTCTACGGCAGCTGCTGTCCCTCCTCCAGCCCGTTCCTCATCTACAGCCCCATCTACCGTACCCCATCAGGCGTTGAGTGGCGTGTCTCTCTCCCTTCCCTCCTCTCCGCCACCTCCAAATATCGGTAAACCTTTTTTAAGTTATTTTGATAATTTTTGGAGCTTTTGCAGTATCGGGGGAGGCTGATTTTTTATAAAGTCAGATTTGAGTGATAATTTAATTAAAAAGATTGTCATTTGTTTTTAGTAATTTTAGATGTATTCTCGTGAGAAAATTATCTAAAAAATCGAAAAATTTTTCACCGTGTCCCCCGATAATGGAAAACCTCCGAAATACGGTGCTTTTCGGTTTCCTTAAATTTTTTCGAGGTTTTACTATTACTTTTAATAAAAAATCAGTGGAGACATGTTAGAAAATCCAACCCCCCCCCCTGATAATGCAAAAGCTCCAAATTTTCGGTGCTTTTCGACTTCCCGGAATTTTTCGAGCCTTCTACATTTAGGAATCGAAAAAAGCAAAAATCGTTCTGTTTGTATTAGAAAAAGGTCCCCCCGCTAATGCAAAAGTACCAATTTTTCAAAAACGTTAATTTTTATATTTAAATTTCAGTGTCATCATCGGCAGCTGTTGCTCCCGCGTCGTCTCTATCTGCTGCTCCACCCGCCTCCACCTCCTCAGCCCATCATCGTCAGTCATCAGCCCCTCCCCTTCCGCCTCCATCCACCTGACATACGGCTTCTTCTCCGGCTTCATCCCCTTCAGCTTCTCTGGCTACAGTAATGCCTCTCGTGTCTGTTGCTCCCTCTGCCTCTTCTCATTCTCTCTCCTCTCTTTCTATCTCTCGTCGGAGAAGACGATGTCATTGTGCCCTCCTTTGACCAGATATTCCACAAATGCTCCCTGCTAGTTGCCCCGTGCCTCTCTCTGCTGTATGGGGACTGGTGCGTTAGCGGGGGTTAGCCTGGTAATAAAATTAAGTTTCTGATTGTTAAAAAATTAAAAATTTAGCAGATTAATTTTATTTTAATTTTTTATCAAAAGTGAAAAGGTTTCGTAATTTCAATCATTTTCGTAAGCTTTTTATACCTAAAAACACATAAACCAGTTTTTTTGGAGCGTTTTTTGAATAGTTTACGGCTGCTAAAAAAATAAAAAATTTTTTTAATCAAAATTATCAAATTTTTGCTGAAAATTCATTAATTTTGAAAACTTTCTCGTTTTTATAAACTCTGTTTCTCTAAAAAACCCCCGTTAAATCCAATTAAAATCGCGCTTGAATTTTCATTAGGAAAAGTTAATTGCCTCTCCCCGCTAAGGAGCCAGTACCCTTTCTCTCCGTGTTGTCCGTCAGTCATTTGTTGTGTCTTCTATGTGCCTTTAATTGCCATCATCCCCCCTGTCTATAATAATTATGTCTTTAATTAATGCCGATTGGGTGTGTCTCTCCATCTCTCTCGCCTCCCCCTGTCTCTCTCCACTCTATCGCCCTCTCCTCTCCCTCCACTCTCTAAGCATTGTGCCGCCAGCGGGTAATACTTGCGACATTGCTCTGTCTCTCTTTCTCTGCTGCTGCTATTTTTGTTGCTCTCTCTCGCTGCAGCGTGTCTCTCTCCGCTATCGTTTCTCTCGTTTTTGCGCGCTCTCTCCTTCTCTTTTTTTATCATATATATCTGATGCCAATAAAGTTTTTGCCTCATATTTTGGGTTGGAAAAATGCAGTGTAAATCAGTAAACCGCTACAGTACCCCGGATCCGATTACGGCACGAAATTCGGGATTCGGGAAATTCGGCTTCCGGGTCCCTTTAGCAACCATTTTTAGCCGGAATGACGATTGTTAGCAATTTTTGGCTTATCTGACATCGGATATGGCGATTTTGCCACCATACAGTATCCTCGATTCGATTACGCCATGAGGCCTCGAATTCGCTCGTCCGGGCCCCTTTAAAATCGATTTTTGGGGCTTTTCCGCAGATAGCTTTTTTGCAGTTAGATAATGCGAATTTACGCTCCTACAGTACCCCGGATCCGATCACGCCATGAAATTCGATTTGCATATTTCGATAAGGAAATCGGATTTGCCTGGGAAAATTGCTAGAAAAGGCGAAAATTAGCTGGAAATCTCATTTTCCTACCTTTTCTCGCTTATATTATTTATCCCGTCCCCTCTATTAATGCGCGCCTTAAACGCCGGTTTGTCATTTTTGAGGTTTTTAGATTAAAAATGGCTTTTATTTCGATTTTTTCGGGTTTTTTAAAAATTGAAAATTGAAAATTTTTTTAATGTGAATATTCCCCTCTATTTTTTGCAAATCTCTTTTTGAGGTGCGCGCCATTTGAAGCGCCTTCCGGCTCATCTCCATTTCGAGACGGCTACCGTATCCGATCTGCCGGCCCTTTCCGATCTGTTCCTCCATCAATTCGTCCGCTGCGAGCCCCATTCCAGAGTATTTTTCGGTTTCTAAAGGTTTTCCCGTAAAGATATACCCATTTCCCAGCCCTCCCCCAAAAAGCAAAAAGTTTTGCCGCGGCCGGGGTCGAACCCGGGTCGCGTGGGTGGCAGCCTGGCACACTACCAATCGGCCACGGAGGCTCGGCGGAGATTTTTGTTTGTCTTTTTGAGATTTTTTGGCTCTGAAATTCCGCAAGAATCTCCGCTGGCATGCCAACATTTTAGGCATTCCACATGGGCGACGAGGCGGCCCCTCTATTCGAGGCGATCGCCGATTCCTGTGTTCGCCAGCCGTACTCCCTCAAATTAATTGACGACAAAAAGGTGGGCATTCCGTTTTAAAGGCTTCGTGACAGCTAGCTTATCTGGAAGCCACGCCCCTTTTTTGCAGGACAATCGTGTTGTTGGGTTCCGTCTGCTGGGTATTGGCCATCGTGATCCATCACTCGATCCATTCCCCATTCAGCCACAAGTCAACGCCCCAAATGTTCTCACTTTAAGTGGGTTTTACATACTTTTTATACCTTGTATTTCTATCATTAAAAAATTACTAAATTTATCAAAACAAATAAATATCAATTTTTTGCCCAAAATTCGAAATTCGGAAATTCGAAATTTTTGGGCAGTTTTTACGCCTTCTAAATTACCGTAAAAATCTAAATTTATAATAATTTCTAATATAGCTAAATTTATAATATAAAATAGGGCAAAAAGTGGTGTTTTACGGCGAAATCGTAAACTATAAACGACAAACTCGGTACTGGACTGTTAGCGGGGGGTATTTTCAATATATTAATGCCTTGAATATTATATAGGGTGTTTTAGCGTATTTTTAAATGGTTTTTAATTGCTAGAAAATGCAATAAATATTTTAAAAAATTAGAAAATTCAAAAAATTTGGCTTTTTTGGTCATTTTTTATGAATTTTTGAGAAAAAGTCAAAATTTTCGAAAATTTTTGTAATTTTTGACGGGTTTTTATATTTAAAAACAGCCTAAAGCGCCATAAAAATTTTTTATATTTTTTAAGGGCCGTTAGAGACACAGAAAAAATTCGCTCCCCCGCTAAAAGTCAAGTACCTGAAATCAGGCAAAAATTCAGCTACAAAGCCGGCTACCGTATCCTCCAACTATTTTTGTAGTGGCGATGCTGGAGGAGACGAAGCGGCTGACATTGGAGGCATTGCCCGACATCCACAAAATGCTACGGTACGCCCGGCTACAAACTACGCGCCACAACCATAGGAGCTAGCCTGAATTTCGTAGCCGAATATGGCCGATCCGGCTCAAATTTTTTGCACATATTAACTGTCAGCCAGCTAAGGCCCTACCGTAATTTTGACCGGAACCGGGGACCGGTTTTAGATTTATGGGGAAAGTCGCGCTTACGGGGTATTTTTGCGTGATTTCAAAGCCCGTGAGACTACAAACTACACATCTGGACATACGGTAGCAGAGCTATTGATTTTTCCGTATTTTCAGCCGTGAGATCTCGTTCATCACTTCCGAGTATCAGCATCGTGGCATTGGGGCCCTCATGCTCCATCACAAACTCGACTTCCAGCAGCTCAAGGTCGGGGGTTTCGCTCGAGCTTTATGCAAATTTCGCGGTTATGGGAGGGCAGAAAGTTTTCAATTCCTCTAACTGTCAGCCAGAAAAGTATAAACTGTATTAAAATCGGCAAATTGGCGTACAGTAACACTCAAAAAAGACTTGCAAAAAATCCTTTTTTTTTCATTTTTTAAAATTTAGGCAATTTCCCTGGGTTTTTAAGGGTGGTAACAGACTTGCCAAATCCTTCTATAGCCCGCCAGAAAAACGTAATCCCGATTACAATGGGCAATTTAGACTACAGTAAGACGATAAGAAAACCAATTTCAAGATTCAAAAATCCAATTTTTGGAAATTTTCGGTTTTTGGAATCCTCAGACTTTGCAATCCCTTTAACTGGCCGGCAGAAAGCTCAAAAACACTCAAAATTCCATCCAATTCCGCGTAATTTCCCCTTTACAGGCAGATGGAGTGCAGGGTATCGTCTCGGAGGCGACATCAAAGGCCAATCAGCATCTTCTCTCTTCAAGGGGATACAAGAAAGTGGCACAACTACCCGATAGGTATACTGTAGCCAGAAGGGAATGGGGGAAGGGGGTACTGTACGCTACAATCCACAACAAATGACGACATGACACTGGCAATAGAACGCTAGAGTACGCTAGAGTACGCTAGGGTACAGTAGGGTGTAGTTTGTAGTCTCAGGTTGTAGACTGGCAGGCAGTTGAGCGATTAACTGGATTAAAGGTGCAGGAACACTACTCTCCGGCCTATGGCTAACGACAATAGTACGTTACTGTACGCTTGAGAATACGATAGTGTACGATAGGGTACGGTAACGTACAGTAGGGTGTGGTGTGTAGTCTCTAATCATAGACTGGCAGCCAGTTAATAGGTTAGTGGGGCTAAAGGGGCAGTGACAACTTTCTCCAGGCGACAGCTAATGACAATCTGCCACCATTAGTACGTTACTGTACGCTAGAGTACGTAAGAGTACAGTAGGGAGTCGTTTGTAGTCTCTAGCTGTAAACTGGCGGCCAGCTAGTCTATTCAAAAATTTAAATCCCCCTTTTGCAGCGTCTACAAGCAGCTGTTCATCCATTTGCACGACGGAACGCGGAATATCGAGGCGTTCTTCTATGATTTGCGATGAGGGGAGAGACACGGGCGAGAGAGCCGAGGAAAAGAGAGACAATCAAGAGAGCGAGAGCGAAGAGAATGATCTGATCGCCATGCCATTGTTTTATGCGGATAAATTGTGTTTTTGGGAGGGTACTGTACTTTCTGAATGTTGCCTGGATGCCAGTTGAGCCTTTCGAAAGACTCAATCCTTCAAATTTCGTATTTTTACACCAAAAACTTTCCATAGCCTTTTCTGGCTGCCAATTGAGCGAACCGGAAGTAAAAATCGAAACCGGAATTTGTGAATTTTTTATTTTTACTTTTTTAACGAATCAGTAGGTGGCTGTAGGTTAGTTGATGCTGAAATGTGTTTTTTTCGGGTACGGTACTTTACTGAACCCGAAAAGCTTTAGTATGACCTTTCCTGGATGCCAGTTCGTTCATTCGAAAACCGCAATCCTTCAACTTTTAAATTTTTGCCCCAAAAAGCTGTCCGCTACCTTTCCTGGCTGTCAGTTGATCGAACCGGAACTAAAAAATGGAGTCTCGAGCCATGAAATTTTGGGTTTTCGCTATTTTTGGCGCTGAGGTGAGCTTCACTGTGCGGCAGTTGACGCTAAAATGCGTTCTTTTAGGGTACGGTACTTTTCTAAGCCTAAAAAGATTACCATATTACCCTTTCTGGCTGCCAGTTGAGCGAACCGCACGCAAAAATCGAAAACCAAACCCTAATTTTTAGATTTTTTTACTTTTAAACGATACCAATAGCTTCTCTGCACGCCAGTTAATAAAACAAAATAAAAATATATATTTATTCTTAGACTTTTTGCTTATTACTATCAATGTGAAAGAATGGATGGAATACATCGAATAAGTGGCAATGGAAATGACATGGAAATGGGGGGAGGGCGAAAGGAGCTCTTACTTTATCGGGGGAGGCAAGCTCTGCTCCTTAGCATCCTATTTTTCTAATAAATTTAAAAACACGCTAGATCTTTATAAAAAATACAAATGGAACAATTCTCGGTCAATAAAATGCTTTTTTCTACCAAAACATCGAATTTTTGCGCCTTTTTATCGGTTTAAAGCCGGTTTTTTAGTTTATCCAGTCTAAAATGTTGGTTTTAATACGTTTAAACGTAATACCTTACAATTTTTGAACGAACTAGTCTAAAAAAAATCGATTTTTCGAATGAAAAATTCAACTTTTTCAGGCATTTTTCCGTTTTCTAACGCTTTTTCAATTAAAATCTGGCTGAATTTTGCTAAAAATACCGCTAAAATAATTTCTAAGGCGTTACTAAGCACGGAAAAATTACTCCCCCCTGATAATGCAAAAGCTCCAGGGAAAGAATTAGAGGACAAATTATATATTATTCTCCTCTTCCTGAATAACCACTTGCTGCCCTGCCTTTTCGTCTCGTTTTTCCCCTTTCTGCTTCCGCTTTGCCAGCAATCGATTATTGCTCTCGGCAAGACTTTTGATTTCAATTTGTTCTCCATCCATCCGCATCGCTGTCAGAGTTTTGTCGAATTCCTCCTGAAAAATAGTTGATTACTGGTTTGTTTTTGTGGAATCCCGTTAACTGGCAGCCAGTGAGGTGAAAATGACTCAGAAATCTAGAATCGCAAAGTTTCTCTGCTAGCTGACCCTAGATCGACAAAATGACAGCCAGTAAGGTAATAACGATCCAAAAATCCCGAATCCCAAATGATATTTGCTAAGCTGCCCTGGATTTCGGAAGATTGGCCGACAGATCGCCAAAATTCTGATTTTTTCGTTTTCCGCAAATGGTCTCTGCGAGTTAGCCATTGATATCTCAAAACTGACAACCAGTAAGGTTAAACAAATCGATAAATCGCGAATCTCAAATGTTCTCCGCTAGATAGCCATCGATTCCACTTAACTGACCAAAAAAAACGCAAAAAAAGGACAAATTAAGAAAATTTTCACTTTCCATAAAGCTTGCTTGCCCTCCCGCTTCCCGTGCTAGCTTGCCCCTTTTAGCTTTACTGGCAGCCAATACGGTGAAAATGGCTGAGAATGTCCGATTCCCAAATCGTCTCTGCTAGTTTCCTTTGGATTTCGTCTAACTGACGGTCAAAAAGCCCGAATCTAGTGTTTTTCTGGATTCCCCAAATGGTCTCTGCTGGCCTGCCGTCTGCTTGTGCTCACCTGCATCTCTCCCCATTGTCCCTTCTGATCAGCTAACATTCCAACAGTCGCCAGTGGAGTGGCTGGTACTTGATGATAATGGGTGATCCATTTATGTTCCATTACTTCTCGTATTGTATATCTTTCCGATGGGTCTGTTCGCAACAATTTTCGAATCAGGTCTTTCGCTGAAAAATTGCAATTAAAGGAATCCAGGTTTTTAATTTAATAAATTCGCCATTTTTAATATAAAAAACAATCGAAAAATGTTAATTTCATTTTTATTTTAAATATTTTAAAAACTAGAAAACGTTTAAAATCAAATTTTATATCCAATTAGATCTTCGCGAAAAAGTTACAATCAATTTTAATCTATATTTTTTGGTATTTAGTTTAATAAATTTAATTATTTCCCACTTCAAAATTTAATTCCGCTTAATTATGTTATTTACTAAAGATTTAACAACCTAGAAAATGTCTAAAGAAAACTAAAAAAAACTAAAAAATCTCA
>CATQJA010001889.1:0-48546 GCA_958295435.1 Mesorhabditis spiculigera | reverse complement strand
ACTTAGCAAAATAGTGTATGGAATTCCAAGGCTTTTACTTACTACCGGTCCTTGTGCCGGGCAAAGATTTTAGATCCGATTGATTCTAGGAATACGTATCTCCCCCGTGTGCCATTCTCTGTCACAAGAAAACCGCCGAGAGTCGATTGGCTCCGCTCGCTAAGCTTCATTTTCAAAATACATTCTCCTTCCCATTTATTTATTGGAATAGCTCCTCCTCCTCTTCCTCACACTCCATGCAGCTCCTCGTGCTCAAGATGACCACAGATACCATGGCCGCTTTGCAACGCGCCGACGAGCCGCCGGCGGACGACCAAGACGAACTGCAGAAGCGCGAACAGGCTGCCGGGTGGATATTGGTGAGCTGGAGGCGAAGCTTTGCTCGAGATCAACCAACTTCTCGCCAGCGACGACCTCAGCCCCGAGCAACGCAAGGAGCTCGAAGATAACCAAGGCCGACACCGAGAACTACCTGGACTTAAAGTTGCGCCGATTGAAGGATGCGCTGCTCGACAAACTGGCCAATCTCACCAAGTACGGCCAGGAGAAGCAGAAGCTCAACTCGGCTGCCGAGCCTGTTGAAGTGGCACTGAATACCATCTTTGACAAGTATGCCAACCAGGCCCCTCCGCCATTCCTCGTCGGAAAGGACGACTTGAGCCGCGCCGACGGAGTGAAGGCCTGGCTGGCTGATTCCGCAGCTGCGAGCCGTGGTTACCGCAAGGGAATGGCTGCACGACAATCTGCCATCTCGCGAAGCCGATCTTGACGCCCAGCTGGATGATCTCAAGTGGAAACAGAGAACCTGAACAGCCTCATCGACGAATTGTCCACGGGAAGTGCAAGCTGGCGATGCCATTCGAGCTAACTATGATCCCCAGCTGCCCCCTGTCGCCGATGGCCAGGGAGACCGGGCGATGGCAGCCCGTCGAACAGGAAATCTGTCTGATCCGGCTGCGCTGAATGCTCTGAAGAGCGAACTCGAGCCACTCATCGCTCGCGTTGCCGTTGAGAGAGGATGCAAGCCGAGAGCCACCTCGCCTCACCGGACAACCAGAAAGTGTTGATGCCGATAGGCTGACTGATCGACTCAGCAACGTTGACAATCTGCTCAACGATGAGGAGAAAGAACGATGCAGGCGACTTGGGCTTCTGGCTCTTTCAAACGATGTGGTCGCTCAAGCTCAGGCTATCGACTCAGTGCTTGCCCGTGCTCACGAAGTCGAAGGAAACCCGAATGCTTCTGTTGATGAGCTCCGCCGGGCCGCCGACCAACTCGAACAAGGCCGCCCTCTACTGGATACCCTCAACAACGACTACGAGAAGATCAAGGCACTCGGAGGCGGAAACGCCTGAGGGCGAGGAGCTGGCCGTTGCCACCCTCGAGCGTTTCGGAAAGGCCACCGAAGCCATCAACACGGCCAACATCAGCGCTCCCAAGACCGTGCCGATGCCCTCGAGGTTCTGCGCAAAGAAGGCTGATGGAGCCGGAAGTCAGTCTGGCCGAACTCGTTGACGAAGCTAACCGCCTCGGCCGCGACCCAGAAGCCCTTCCAAGCAGCTACGAACCGACGGCCGGCGAAATGTGCGTGAACAACTTTCTACTGCCTTCCTGGTAAGCTGCTCGCCAGCGCCCGAGACCAAGATGGCGCATACCGCCTCGCCGGCAACAACCATCGATGCGGTCGAAGCTCTTCTCCCAGTACTCGACGACCGAACCCACTTACTGGAATGAATTTGTGGCTGCTCTCGACAATGCCGAACGGGGCTTCTCGAGAACATTGGAGCCTCAGCTTGATGCCCTCCAGGGGAAGCAGCCCGAACGATCTCGCTGCCGTATAGGATGATCTGGAAGAAGCAAAACGTTTGAAGGGTCAAGACGTGGAACGGCTAAAGGAAGCCGCCCCGAGAACTGCACCCCAAGACTAGTCCGAGCTGCTCGACCCACTCGAGAGTGCGTACGCCGATGCGCGATTCTTGGATGCTGACATCGATCAAGAAGGTCGCCCAATATCGACAACTTCATGGCCGATCTAGCCGAGATCGAGGAGAACTGGTGGGGCGTTTGATTCCGCCACAAGAAATTGGCCGAAGAACTGCGCCGTCTCCTTGCTGATATCCCGCAAATCAACGATGTCGACAGCTGGACCGCCATTGCCGGACATGAGATTCCGGCACTGAAGGCTCAGCTTGACTTGTGAAGGTGAAGCATAGCCAAAGCTAACGACGGCACGCCACCGTGTCTCCTGCCGAGTCCCCCGTTTATCCCCTCGAGGAGAAGTTGAATGCCGTCGAAGCGGCCCTGGATAAGGCTCGCAAGCAGAATGCCAACGAGGCTGACAACGAGCGATTGCTGCTGGTTCTCAACCTGCAGCTGGAGCAAGTCGAACAGCTCCCACTCGACAATGTGTCTGTTGAACAACTGGACGCTATCGAGAAGCAGCTCGAGTCTCTGAAGCCTGCTGGAGCCGACCAAGTGCCGCCACAAGTCCAGGCACAGCTCGACAAGATTGCAGAGCTGAAGGCCCGAAAGGACAAGCACGACGCCGATGTGGCTCAACTTGGAGCCGCTCTTGACGACATTCGCAAGAATCTCAACGAAGCCGACAAGCTCGCCCATCCCACGAAGAAGGGCAAGAAGGGCAAGGAACAAGCCGTCGCACCAACCACCGATGCGCTCAAGGAAGTGGTGGCCAAGCTGGAGAACGAGGTGCTACCAGCCCTCGCACAAGTCAACAATCAAGCTGCCTCCACCCCTGGAGTCGAGCCCCAGCTTCAGGCTGCCAACGAGCTTCAAGCCAAGGCTCAAGAGCTGCTGGCTGATGCCCAGAAACGGCTGGACGACCAGATGGCCGCCGATGAGAAGGCAGCTCGAGTCGAAGCCAAGCTCCTCGAGATCATGGTGACCCCAGATGGAATCGGCGCTTCGAAAAGTACCGCCGAGCCACCGCACTTCCATCAAGGCAAATTGCACAATATAATATGCAGTAAAACGCTCATTTCAGGGGACTCGAACGAGGATTTCAAGCAGAACCTGAAGCGTTTGGAGCATGCCAAATGCTTCAATCCGAAGCGGGGCAGCATTTCCGATTTGGCAATAGCAAATGTGTTGCTTCGAGGCCCGGCTGGTGCCTGGAACAGCCCGGCGTCCAACGAAAAACTTTGAAAAGTGAAGCCGAGGGAGCAGAATTAGGAAATCGGATCGGTTTGACGAGAAAATGCGAGGAGTGCGGATTCCATATGACATTCGACAGTTCTTCTGCTGCTATGATTGCGGAACGGTAGGATCAATCGATTGTCGCACTCCAAATCCGAGTTAAAAATTTACGCCAAATTAATTATGCGATCCTCAAAGAAGTGACTTCACTATTACGTTAATTTCTTTCTGAAACGTAAAAAATTACGAATTTAATTACCTAAAACGTATCTGAACTATTCATATGAAAATTCAGGTCTAGCAAACAGTATTAATAAATTTACAGTAACTCTACGAAAGTTCCAGAAAACTATCTGCGGCGCGTGCGGACTATCGGACCACAAAACACACAAGACCGTCAAGTTGACGATCGTGAATTAGAGGGACTACGCGCCGAGATTGGCGTCGAGCAGAAACACCTCTACGAAGGACTGGCGGGGAATATCACTGGACTACACGACTGTGACGCGGGATGCCGTTAATGCGTTATTGGCGGCCAAGGAGGCGGCGTACGGTGTGATTGAGCAGCAACGTACTCTAATAGGTCAGTGACAATTACGCGGCAAAACTTTATTAACGAAGAGAACTTCGTCAAACCCCAAAAATTCGTTTTGCTTGACGGGCTTCGTGGGCGGGGAGCGGAAAAATAAAGAGGAAATCCATAGACATGTCTAACACGTCCCGTTATACATTTGCTCAAAAGTTAAAATTTTTTAAAAACTACAAAACCTAAATTTTTTACAAAAAACCTAAAAATATAATAAATTTTTCGAAGAGTCGCGTGTAGCGGGTGCGGCCAATAACTCAAACAATCCACTTTTTAGATGGCCACAAGGTGCGGGAAGAGATGCGAGCGGCGGCAAAGAACTTTGAGGAGTACTGTGAAGACTACATCCCGCTGGTGCGCTCACTGAACGATAGACTGCACGAGACGAAGGAAAACTCGACAAGCTGTTGCTACCAAAAACTCAAGAATAAAGTTTAGTTTGTTGAAATAAAGCTTGGAATTTCGAAAATTTAGCACACTGCGCATTTTCGAAGACAGAAACTGTGTGGCAAGGATAAATAAAATTATAGCTAGAAAGAAGGCAATGCGCTATACTTTTTAAAACGTTTAAAAAGATTTTAAAATGATGAGAGAATTCGTCGAAATTCACGTCCATAATACATATTAGAAGGCAGAAATTATTAATCTTGAATGTATGAATAAATCTGGGCAGGCTAGCAGAGATCCCTAGACCCATTTTACGTAAAACCCCCGATAAAATGCACGCACCTTGGCTAAAGCGGTCCCGGTGCCCGTCTGTTGCGCGATGAGGACCGGCTGGAGCACCACCTGGAATCGCAGTGATAGAAAATTAGGTAGATTTTTACTGGCTTGTAAGGCAGGTAAGTTTGTTTTTAAAGTATTGTAAACTTATTAAAAGCTACAAGTTTTAAATATAACCTCCATTGTATCAAAAACTAACTCAGTAAAATTACGCCCTTACCGTAATTGTCAGGCGTCAATTTTGCGCCCAAATTGAAAATTGTAAAATCTGTAAAATCCATGGAAGTCGCATCTCTCTTACCAATTAAATAGTTGCGACATTTTTTAATACGAATAATAATAAATTAAATAAAGTTACTTTTAAATTTAATCACGCGAACGGTTGCTGTTATTTTAAAATCAGATCTATTGAAATATATCGTTTTAATGTGCTTCCAACGAAGTATTTAAAGGCATGTATTTTAAACAACAACCTAAAAAAACGGAATAATAGCCCATTAAATCTTTACAAACAATTTCACTTTGAGATTTTTAAATCTAAATTTAAGACCAATAAACATTAAATGCGTTAGACCGGGTTACTAAAAAAATGTCGAAATTCTCAATGTCGAAAATCATAATGTCGAGACTGATAGTGTAGAAGTTTGATATTGTAGAAATGTCAGAATGCGGGCGTTTCAGAAAGTCGAAATTTACATAAGCAAATCTCGCAGAGAAAAATCCAAGTGCTATGCAAAAATTCGATATATCGACATCATGAAATTTTGAAATTTCGGCTTTTTGAAATTTCGACATTATTATTTTCGACATTTTCAAAATTTCGACATTATGATAGCAAATCCATTAACTTGATGCTTTACCACTTGATGGCCAGCCTCAGCCAAAATATCGGCAACTCGACCGACAAAATTCGTATGTGACGGGGCATAGCGCGGGGAATAGACGAGAATATTCAGGGCCAAAAGACGCGGCAAAAATGTTAAGAGAATATAGAAAATTAGCATATTTAATGGGGCTTAATAGAGAATATATATAAGAGAAAAAATACTTCAAATAGCGCTTGACCCCCGCGGAGGCAGACAGCTGGGTGTCTTGGTCAACTACAGCTACCCCGCATCGAAAATCGGGGTGATAAGGGGGGTTGAGAGTGTTTTTGCCTGCGCGTAGACACAAACTATGTCGGTCCTTATTGTTAGGCCCAACGATACGGGGGTCAGCGGAAGCTTTAAAGTGATAGCGAAGCCAAAAGATTTATTTCCGGGATGTTTACGCCAAAAAAGTTAGGTACTTTCGCGTTATCGGGGGGAGGGAGATTTTTGTATAAGTCTAGAAAGGCCTAGTAACTTGATAAGACGTATTTTACCAGTCTATTTTTTTAGTATATAAAACAATTTTTCTACTAGAAAAACTATCTGAAAACTTTAAAAAATTCTCAAAAAGTTGAAATGTTGGCCAAAAATGTCGATTTTTATTCGAAAAATCGATGTTTTAGCAGCTTTTCACTAAAAATCTGCACAGTTTTTACGTTTAGTAATAGCTTAACAACATTCGCGGTTTCTATTCCTATTTTTTTTCTATTCGGATCCTGGAAAAAATGGTACTGAACTGTTAGCGGGGGAACCACTTCTTGTTTCCCTGCTAAGAATAGATAATGCATTTTTAACGTGTTTTAAATGGTTTTAGAATGCTAAAAAGTTATAAAAATATTCAAAAAATTTTGTAAATTCGAAAAATTTTCTTTTTCCTCCATTTTCATCCATTTTTGACCAAAAGTTGGACAATTTCGAAAATTTTTTGACTTTTAACAAACTTTGATACGTCCTTAGATAGTTTTTCGAGTTGAAATATAGATTTTTAGTGAAAAAAATTTAACAATACGTCCTTTTAAGTTACTAGGCGTTTCTAGCTTTCACAAAAAATTTATCCCCCCCCCCCCGATAATGCGAAAGTACCCCCATTTTCCAAACCAGTTCAAGATCACAATTTCCCCGATGACAAACTGCGCATTCGTCATGGCCGGTATCTGGTAGAAAAACTTATGGCTGCAGCGCGGGAGGACGCCAATAAATCGTGAATCTACCGTAACCCTGGCCCTCTTTTGCGAGTCCGTTGGATGACTCAGTACGAACAAACATGTCACCCACAACGCTCGGAAAAGCCCATAAAATATCGGGTTGAATTGAAAGGAGCGGGAGGAGGGCATCCGATACAAAAGATTCACGCAAATATTTCACCAAAAAGGGGGAGGGCCAGAGGAAAAGCCGAAATCTATCACTCGGCTTCAACCAGTTCAGCCAGTTCAACAAGGTCCCCCGATATTTCGATTTCTGTTTTTCTACTTGGTTGCAAAAAATGGAGTTTTTCGGCAGAATACTTCAGTTCTTCTTGTTTATAATTGGTAAGTCGAGTCGGCAAGCTTTAAAACGAAGTCACCTAAGCCGATAAAGCCCGCTTTAAAGGCACTATAAAGCTTAGGATCACGCTGGCGTTAAAGTACAAACTTGGAAAATCAAAAAAATTTGGCGGGAATACTAAAATTCTTCTTTTTATAGCTGATAAGCCGATAAGCCTTAAAACGAAGTCAGCGAAGTCGATAAAGCCAGCTTTAATGACACCAGAACGCTTAGGATATCTGGTTTCCGCTTCTAAAACTCGGCTGCAAAAAAATGGAATTTTTGATCAGAATACTTCCATTTTTCTTTTTTATAGTTGGTAAGTCGAGTCGGCAAGCTTTAAAACGAAGCCATCTAAGTCGATAAAGCCCGCTTTCAAGGCACTAAAAAGTCTAGTTTCACGCTCACTGAAAATCTACGCTTCGAAAATCAATAAAAAAAGCTTGATGCTAAATCCTTGCCAATTTTCTACAGTAATCCGGGTTGGCAGCGTGGCAAAAAAACTACTTTTAAATTCTGCCTTCCCGACAAAAATCAAAGGTAAATCAAAGGCTCGAAAAACACCGACAGAGCTTCTTCCAATTTTATCTGCAAAAACATGCCTAAATTACAGTACTCCAGTCCACAAACGCTCAAAACGCTACGCTGACGGCTATTGACGGTTCCTACATTGCGTTTGGGGATACGGTGGGCAAGACGGTGGTGAGTCAGAAGTGTCCCCATCCCTTTAAAACCTATTTCCACAGTTAGTAGTGGATAGTGATTGCGCGGACTGTCTAATCTACGTTCAACTATTTGTCGACGCCATCACCGCCACAACGTTCACGATCAGCGACGGGCCCGATACGGTCGAGTACGTTTTTTGCCTATTTACGGTTCAAAAAATACGTTGTAATTCTGTTCAAAAAGCTAAGTGGTAGTAAAATCGAATATTTTTAGCTCGAAAAACTTCACGGCGCCCCGGTTTTTTGGCCCCAAGGTTACGGTGGATTTGCAGAAGAATTACTACTCCAACTACGTCCTTTCCTTTACACGAACGACCGAGAAATCGAGTAGGTTTTGAAGTTGCTTAGCTTTGAAACGAGTAGGATGGATTTTGCAAATTAACATGAATAATCTGTGACTAGAGTGGAGCTTATTCAAATCGGATTTGAATAAGATTTGAGTTATTCAAATCACACCGATTTGATTTGAATCCGGGCTGCTTGTTCAAATCAAATCGATTTGAATTGGCGAAAGTCAACTCAAATCAAATCAAATCGGTTTGATTTGATTTGAGTTATTTGAACAAGATTTGAACAAGAACGAGCAAGTATTTTTTCTGGATTTATGCAAAATGTCAAATAATTATTCAAATCTCGGATGCAAAGTGGCATTTTGCCTTTCGCAACTTCAGAAACGGCGCCGACCGCATCGTTGAATCATTTTTGATCAATTCCAAACGCAAAAAGCCACACCACAACGTTTCTGACTGCCATTTTACCATTTTTACGCGAATTCGCCATGCTAAAAGCTGAAACCGATGTGATTACCATCCGTTCCAAATTTCCATACTCGATTTGCCTGTTGTTCAAATTGTTCAAATCAACTCAAATCACAGCAGATTTGATTTGAACTGTCGTTTCTTATTCAAATCAAATCGATTTGATTTCAATAAGAAAATTTTATTCAAATCGGTCTTGTTCCAAGCAAATCAGATTTGAGTTGGATTTGATTTGAATAAGCTCCACTCTATCTGTGACCTTCCCTTTACGGCTTCAAATGTCTACGCGACAAAACGCTATACCAAAATCGTACAACCCTAAAATATTCAACCTATAAAAACATAAATTTTCTAGAAAACACAGCCAAGTTCGATTTCACGCACCAGCTGAGCCGGCTTGATGATAAAGGGGAGATGAATGTCGTCTAAGGTATCGTTATCTTTAAGAGACAGACAAAAAAAATCGTATTTTTCTTATTTATCTATTTATCCTTATCTAATTCTTATTTATTTATCGTAATATTCTATTTATCTATTTCGTATTTATTTATCGTACTTATTTGTCTTTAGCAAGCCCCAACCCCCAAGCACACACCTTTTTCTGCGACGACGACGAGCCGATATTTTCGGTGGACGTCAAGGATGTGGTGAGTTGAGACTTTAGATTATCAAAAACCAGCACTAATCTGTTAACGGGGGGGGGGGAAACTACCTAATCTAACGCAGCAAGTATTTTTCTGGGGTCTTAGTTTTTGTTTGATATTAAAAACTCCTAAAAATTCGAATTTTTCGACAATTTTCATAGATTTTTAGCAAAAATCTATGATTGTCGAAAATAAAATAAGATTGTTAAATTTATTACGTAAAAAAGGACCTTAAAAGCTATTAAAAAGCTGTGTTTTTCATTATTTTTTGGCGATAGACCAAAATTAGCCCCCCCCCCCGCTAACAGTACAGAACCTAAAAAGCTTAATAAGCTATATTTTTTAGATAAACCAAAGGTTCAAAACATTAAAAAGCGCTAAAATTACCCAATTTTAGTCCTCAAACTGCACGGTCGAGCTGTACCTCTCCGGAATCCCCGGCAGCGACGACGGAAAGGAGAAATACAGGCTGATGCATTTTAAGTGAGAAGACGTTTAAAAACCGCTTACGTTATCAAAAACCAGCTCCACGACGTTGATCGGCTACATGACAAGCTACGTCCGGAGCCCTGCCGCTACGTTTTTGGTGCCAGCCGGGTGCAATGCTACGCTTATCGTAAAGCCAACCACTGGTAAGCAGAATCAATCAATCTCTAAATCTCTAAATCAACCAGATGATGTCAAAAAAATGTGCTTAAAAAGGTAGGGTTCGGAAATAGCGATAACGAAGCTGCTTCAAAAATTGTCGAAAAGGGAAACAGGCGTTCTTGAACTTTGGATACCCTTACAACCATCTCTATCATGACCGAATGAACTTCTACGAATTCTACAAGTAATCAATGACTTCAAATCCAGAAGCCGACGTCGTGGCCCCAAAGCCGGTGCCCCAAGCCTGGGGTTGGGTGATGAGCCACGAATACCCCGGGAATTTCGCGGCAACACCGGCAAATGTTGGACACAGGAATCTGACGATAGAATCTAGCTGGAAAGGTGAGAGAGAGGGAGAGAGAGAGAGAGAAACTCTAAAAACCACTTCCAGACGAAAATAAACCTAATTTCCCAATTTCCCGAAGTAATTTTCCCCCATTTAGGAGAAGCGTTCGTCGGATTTGACTTTGAATCGGTCGACCCAGGAAGCAGCGGATCGCTAGAGTTATACGCCGGAGCAATTGAGATGAAGTAAGTTTTTCAAAAGCAGAAAAATGGTAGTTATCTTACATTATAGTAGAAAAAATAACCGCTAATTTCACAAAACTACAAAGCACAAAATTAAATTGCAGTTTTACATAGTTCGCACAAGTTAAACTATAGAATCGAGCCTGAAAACCCCCAATTTCAGCATCACCAAGCAGGCCAACCGGACGGATATCGGCGGGCTGGGCAAGCAGATCAAGGTAAGTTATAAAAACTAGGAAAAATAAAAGCTAGCCTAAATTAAACTAAATTTTATCGATTCCAGACTCCAACTTACAAACAAAAAAATATGCGTTTATTTCGTTAAAAAATCGAGTTTTAGTTTTAAATTAAAGTTATAAAAGCTAAAGAAAATTAGAAAATCAAGAAAATCAGTTTCAGCACCAAACTATAAAACAAAAATCTATGTCACTATTTAGCTGTACTGGCGCCCGTCGGCCGACACAAAATCCGGCTTTCTGGCCCGTTTTGCCGTGCTCACCGACGAGCCGATCGTCGCGTCCACGACACGAAAACCCCAAGACGAGGACAACGCTGCCCAAAAGCCCTTCTTTTTCCTGTTGCCCCTCGCCTATTTTTTGACCATTTTGATAAGCTATTTCTAAACTAAAATCCTCAGTTTTTGTTCTCAAGAAATCGATAAATTTCGGGTTCTGTTACAACAGCAGCTTCGAAACTAAGTTTCGACGACTTCAGCAAGTACACAAGGTCTAATCGATGCTCCAAAACGGCTTAATAACGTTGAAAACTACAACCAAATAATTCCCACATTTTTAAAAACATAAAAATGATCAATTTCTGACAATTCTATGTTTTAGTTAATCCATATTAAGTCTTATATTAAAAAAGCCAAAATCATCCCCGAAGTTTTTAAAAATCAAAAACTGACCGACTTTCGAGAATTCTCCTACTTCCGGCGCGACGACTTGAGGGTGTTCAGCAGTAGATGAAGTCGCCCTTGTCGCAGTCGTCGCCGCTGGTAGAACCATTTCCTTCAAAATTAAAAAATAGATGAACCCAAAACTCTAACCGGCGAAGAAAACCTGAAGGAAGGCCGCCCAGGACAAAAAAGGTCACAAAAACGCAAGAAACCCATTTATCCGTAATGCACGTTGAGCAAATTGATGATGGCAAAGGCACGTTAACTGCAGCATCAACAATATAATCACAATATCACAATCGATATCATAAAAACAACAAAAAGTGAGATACTTAATTCCTATCGGACTAGATACTAATCAAACCACGAAAATCTACCATTTTAGACGCATTTTCGCAGGTGAAGCCATCCGATCAGCAACGGGAACGAGGCGATTGTGCACAGGTACGTGGTACGGACCTCAAAAAAAAATTTAAATTTTACTAAAAAATGATGAATCGGCAAAATGCCGACAAACGAAAAATCGAAACCCGATAAGCTGGCATTCAAAACGCCGACAAACGAAAAACGGGGCGAAAAATGCCGACATTCAACTACATACAGCGGAAATGTCGATTTTCGAAATTGCCATATGAAAATCAAGACAGATAAAATGCCGACAACCAAAATGCCGACATCCAAAATACCGACACCAAAAATGCCACATTACAGGAAAAGAACATTTGATTCTAAGCATTTTCGAGTCGGCATTTTGATCAATAGCCCTATGGTTTGTCGGCATTTCAGCTTGGCAAAATTTTTGTCGGTATTTTTGCTATCGGCATTTTGCATGGCCGCTTTTCGTTTGACGGCATTTCGACTTGTCGGTATTTTTCTTCAAAACCAACCTTTGTCGAAAATAACGGGGCCGCCAGCGCCGCCACAAAGAATATCGTCGATGGCAGCGTTTTGGCTATGGAGAGGGTGGGCTCGTCGGCAGAGACGACATCCGGGAATTCGCCCGTTTCTTCGAATTGCGTCAGTAACCTAAAAAATCAAGAAAATCCTGGCCAGCAAAAAATCCTGACCTGTCTTTCTCCTGGTATCGCTGATAAAGCCACGCCTTCAACGCCTGCTTATCGGTCGGCACCTCGGAGACCGGAAATCTAGAAAAATGTCAATTACTATAAAGTATTTGCTATCATAATGTCGAAAATCAGAATGACGAAATTTCATAACGTCGAAATTTCATCTTGTTGAAATTTCATAATGTCGAAATCTCATATTTTTGAAAATTCATAATGTCGATAAACAGAATGTCGAAATATTCATAATATCGAAATTTCATAATATCTAAATTGCATAATGTCGAGATTCAGAATGTCCAAATTCAGAATGTCCAAATTTTTTTTGCTTTGCATAGGAATCGGGGGTTTTTGCGGGAAGTTTATCTTATGTAAATTCAAACATCCTGAACTTCGACATTATGAAATTTCGACATTATAAAATCTTGACCTTACAAATTTCGACATTATGAAATGTCGGCATTTGACGGAAACACACCAAAAGCTTAGCCCACATACCTTTTAATATGGACACATAGACGACGCCCCTGGGCTCCGCAAACGTACTCAAACATTCCGGGCGCGATTCCGGTACGACCGGGAAGCCTGGAAAAATTGTTCAAAACCTTATTGAAACAGGAAAAAATTACAATTAAAATTTCCCTGATTAAAAAACTCACCTAGTCTGCCCGTATCCTATCGTAACATCGTAGACGGCGTCCAGGCTTTTCAGGTGCTCCCGGGCGAGGTGCAGTCCTCCTACGCGGGGCGTGAGTACGTGGGAGAGTTTTGGCATTCCCTAAACAAGCAATTTAAAAAAAAATGTTATTTCGGTTCGGTACCTCTTTCTCGCAGAATTGCTGGCTCGCCTCGATCAGCTTCGGCCTTTTGGCTGTGAATCTGAAAACGGAGATTTAAATTAACAATAAAAAAGTTTCTAAAAATTAAAAAATTAAAAATAAAAGTTTTGGAAGGTCTAAAGGAAATTTTTTACGACAAGACATAAACATATCTTTTCGCGGCATCTCAAGGGCAGGGTTTTTCAAAATCAAAATTACAAAATAAGTGTTTTAAAAGTCCAAGGAGGCAAAATCGATAGGGAATTCATGACTAACAAAAATCGACGCAACTATGACTTGAGTGTTTCTTTAAAAATACCAGGAATTGCCAAATCGACCCCTTCTATCTGCTAGGTCTCGCCAGCTACGCGACGTTCCAAAACAAGTACAAGTTGCTTTGAATTCTACCTAAATAAGGACGAAAGGTCCAAAAAAATTTTTTCCAAATATGTGTTTCCAGGAGTGTCGCGTAGCTGTCGAGATCTAGCCAGTTCTACGGGTCGATCCTGAGATGTCCCAGTCCCTTTAACCCCTCACCTCGTGCCTTCCGGGAAAATCAGCAGCCAATAGGGCTCCGGTAGGCCATCCAAAAAATGCAGCTGCCTGCGCACGGGCGTGCTGACAAACTCCCCGAATCGACGTACGTAGATGTAGCCGTGCTAAAAAAACCCACAGAAAAATCACTTTTTTAAACGTTACTTGAAAGATGTACCACCCAAACAAGGGCACATAGTGGATGGCGTGCTTGACCATGACGCGGAAGCCGCGCTCGTTGTCTTTTTGACGGGCCGCTAGTCCCATGATCACCGCCCAGTCGACTAAAATAGCACGTTTATTTTTACATAAATTTATAAATTTAATATATTTATAAATTTTCCACGTTTAAACGTTGCTTTAAAAACCTTTTCTTCTTTTTTAACGTTAAAAAAATAACTTTAAAACTTTTAACTAAACTTACACAAAGCAAAACATAAGTTTTCAAAAAAAATAAAAACGACTGATTTCGGGCAAATTTCAGGTAAAAATTCCCGGGTTTCCGAAATTCCAAAACGTGTAACATCTCTTAGTATACGCAAAAAAAACTACTTAAAAAGCGTTAGTTTTTTTAGCCAAAAAAAACTATGCAGATTTTTCGTCTGAAAATTACCGATTTGCAGCAAAAAAATAAAATTATTCCAATGTAGGTAGTTTTACCAGAAATCCTGACACCTAGCCAAAAAGGTTAATAAACTCTTTTTAACCCACTACTAGGTTAGACTACTAGGATACCCTGAAATACCTTTTTTGCCTAAAATAATCCGTTTCCGGCCAAAATTCGGTTAGTATAACTGCTCTAGCTTTCTAAATTTAGGTAGTTTTTCGCTGAAAGCCCGGTATTAAGACCAAAAACAAATAATAACCTTTCTAGTACAATTGATATCATATTCCAATTCAAGAAAATGTCGGTGTCTCTTGCTATTCCAAAAAAGAGATAACGCTGACCATTAGACTGATGATTCGACATTATCACCGCTCGTTCTCGGGCGCTCTTCAATTGTTCGACATCACCGTAGAGAGAAATCTAAAAAAACAACAAAAATTACCTAAATTGCACCCTAAAATACCTGGACACTTGACCAGTTCTCGAAAACAAGAAGAGACACAGCCGCATGTAGGCTTCGTAGAGGTGGTGGTCGAGCGTCTAAACAAATTCGGGGATCAGAATAAGATCAAAAACTACCAAAAACACGTCTTTTTGGTGCCACCCACGAAATGGCGCCGACACCGAGCGACAGGGTGGCGAATGGAACCTAAATATAAAAAATCAGAGCGTTTAAAAGGCCGTTTGCGAGAGACCCGAACAAGGCTTGGCACAGTTTTTTTCGACCCCATTTTTGATGCCATCTGATAGAGCGTGGTCGAATTAGAGGACTCGCACTAATTTGGGATTTTTAAATTATCATTTTCCTGGTTAAACAAGGCGTTAAAGTTGCCAACGTCGAAAATTTATCTCGACGACTATTTGACAGAATTGGCTGAAACTTCGTGACTAGGCCTAATTTGGGATGGGGATCATTTTTCTAATACATCGCGAAGCACGAAAATTAGCGGAACCTAGTTAAATTGCATACCCAAAACAGTTTTTGCCGAATTTCAGATTAACGGCGAGTCGGCCGCAAGCTGGAAATCGGCTAGAAAGATGCGCAAAATTTTTCTGCATCGATTGATGTATTATTTAGGTGGCGGCCAGGTCGCCGTTTTCTCACAGCGAGCTTTTTATAGCTGAAAAATGGTCTGAAAATCTGACTAAAATGGAAAATATTGTAGTATTTACATATCGGAGTAGTCAAAACCCATTAAGAAATCATGCCAAGTCGATTGCAAAAAAGAGCAAAAAGAAATTCGGCTTCTGAGAGGGAGCTGGGATTGAACTGGCGGTGGCTCTGGATTGGCACGCCGACGCTCTACTCACTGCGCCACAGGGCTCCCAGGCGGAGGGTCCGGGTTCGATTCCCGCCCAAAACAGGCACCCCTTCCAAATGTCGAATTTCTTTTTTGCTAATTTTCACGTTTAACAGCGTGATCGTTAAATGTGATCCCGTGGGTCAAAACATTAGAAAATCGCAAAATTTTCCATTTTAGTCAGATTTTCAGACCATTTTTTAGCTATAAAAAGCTCGCTGTGAAAAAACGGCGACCTGGCTGCCACCTAAATAATACATCAATCGATGCAGAAAAATTTTGCGCATCTTTCTAGCCTATTTCCAGCTTGCGGCCGACTCGCCGTTAATTTGAAATTTGGCAAAAACTATTTTGGGTATGCAATTTAACTAGGTTCCGCTAATTTTCGTGCTTCGCGTGATTGAAGATCCCCATCCCAAATTAGGCTTAGTCTCGAGTTTCAGCCAATTCTGTCGAAGTAGTCGTCGAGATAAAGCACGACGTTGGCGGCACAACGCAACTTGTTTAACCAGGAAAAATGCTAATTTAAAAATCCCAGGTGGTACGATTCGCTCAATTCGACCACGCTCTATCAGATGGCATCAAAAAATGGGGGTCGAAAACAACTGTGCCAAGCTATCATGGGACTGTTCGAGTGACTCGCGGACGGCCTTTTAAAAGCTTACCATAGACACCGACAGCAACGAGCACGGGATCCACGCCCTCATCTCGTGCACGGCGTGTAGTGTTGATAACATTGTCCTGAAAACAGATAAAAAGCCTCTAATTACCCATAAATAAAAAGTCCTAGTCCGAATTCGGGGCGGATTTTTGAAACAATTTATTCTATCTGTTTTTAGACCTAAACACTAATAGTTTCTGTCTAAAACGATATTTTCTAGCATCGTTTTTCGCGCAGATTCTGAATTTGTGCGTTAGTCATAGCGAAAACCATATTTTGGAGCCTAAAACAAGATTATTCGAAAAAAAAAACTGAAAAACTATTTTATAAAACTTAACTTTAGAGTACAAACTACAGATACCCACAAGAAACATTCCGGGACGTCGACTTTTTGTAGTTTATGGTCTAAAGTCAATGTTTTGTAGTATAAAAATGTGAAATTCGAACTCGGCACCAAAAACTACGCCCAAAAAAAGCTTGCTTTTGAAGCCGAAAACTTGCTAGACAGTGCTGTTTTAGACCAGTTATTAGAATTTTAGTAACTTTAAGTAAGTACGACTCGTAAGGGGAAAGCGTATTTTCCAAAAAGGCGTTGAAAATCCAAAAAAATAGTGGAATAAAAACATTAAATCCATTATCGTGTAAATGTATCTTTTTGGCTCTATTCAACGCCACGAGGAAAACGATAAACAACTTGAACTTCAAAGCTTTTATTAGTAAAACCCGCAAAAAAGAACAACCAGGAGGGTGATCCGCTGGGAATGAGGTTAGTCACACGCAAAAAACGATGCATACAGAGACAAAAGGAGTATCCATAAGCAGTATTATTAAATACGCAAAAAAGGGAAGTAGAGGCAGTGGGAGGGGGGTTATATCACAAGTTCTTTGGAGGGTTTGTGCATAAGAGAGTAACGGGAGAAGACACAATATTGGAGGGCACCGAGGACCAGTGGCGTGCCGTAGAGCACGTATTGAACTGCGGCGCGGAGCGCCTCAGTTGAAAGTTTGTCGACGAGGTAGGCCTGGAAAAATTACTTTAGAGCGAGAGAGCGTGCGAGAGGAGTGCGAGAGAGAGAGCGAGAGTGAGTGAGAGAGATCGAGGGATAAAGTAGCAAAGTTTGGATCCAGAGCAAGAGGCAGCTGGAGAGAGGCAGTGAGAGCAAGGTAAAGCGAGAGCGAGAGAGAGAGAGAGAGAGAGAGAGAGAGAGAGGGCGAGCGAGAGACAGACATAGACAGAGAGAGAGAGATCCTGACCTGATATCCATAAGCGTTGAGCAGCTGCACGATCAGCACCGGAGCGACGGATTGGGCGGGCTTGGTGAAGAGGGCGTTCAGCGAGAAGACGAACGACGAGATCGGCGAGCTGAAACATATGTAATTTTACTAAAAAAGACGTTCTAGCAGAGATTCTTTAGGAAAAGCGCAGGCTAGCAGAGATTTTTTAAGAAAGGGCAGGCTAGCAGAGATTTCTTGGGAAATAAAAAAAACACGTACCGTCTGGAATACCGCTTCGTGTCCTCGTCAATGTAGTCCGAGATGATGATGTTGAACAACGGGGCGGCCGAGTGGACGGTGATTCTGTAAAACGGATTGAAAATGAATTAAAATCAGTTTGGATTTACGGAAATGTAAAATTAACAAAATAAATTAGAAAACGAGGTCAAAACTTACGCATCAATGAGCATGAAAAGCATGACAATGTAGGGCCAGCCGGAGAAGAATGAGAAGCAGATGGCAGTGATGGCGGAGACGAGATAGCTGAAAATTACGATTTTTCAGAAAAATGGAAATACCTAAAAAGCAGCAGCCTCCCCGCGCCGACCCTGACCACCACCTTTTCGAGCGCGATGATGATCAGCTAAAAAATATGTAGAAATAATTTCTTTTTAACATTTGTAGGTTCTTTCGCATTATCGGGGGAGGGAACCAACGTTTTTCTCAGGAGTTGATTTTGCTAATACAAATAGTGGATGTGGTTCTAAATGGTTTTTACGATGGCTAAACGTGAAAACTATACAAAATTGTATGAAGAAAAAGTTAGAAATATCGATTTTTCGAAGAATGGCCGATTTTTTACCAAAATTCGAGTTTTCCAAACTTTCAAGAATTTTTCGATAGTTTTCTAGTTGAAATATAGTTATTTTTCAATAACAAACTATGAAGCACTTGTCATCAACTTATTAGACCTTTCTAGAATTATAAAAAACCCCGATAACGCGAAAGAACCCATTTTTACCTGCGGTCCCAGAGTGCAAAAGCCGTAGAAAACGCTGAGCTTCAGGCTGCCGCGCGGCAAGATGTCCTGCGGGACGAGGATTTCCGTCGTGATCGATGCAAAGTTCAGGTGGGCGACGCTTCTAAAAAATTTGGGTTGGAAATGGCTCTGTGATATTTCCAGGGCGTTTTTCTTAGGATTAATTTTCGTACTCAAAATAGAGAAAGTATTTCTAAGCAGTTATTTCCGATTCATAAGCGCAAAAGTGTGCAGATTTCTGCTAAAAAAATCAAAATACATATCGAGTTTCGGTTAAAAATTCTACAACAATTGTCCAAGTTTTTTTATGGCCCTTGAACTTCAATAATTTGAATTTTACAACATTCCACTCAATTCCCGTTAAAACGTTGCAAAAAAAAGTGCTAAAACTAAAAAAAACCGGTTTTTCGCGCAACTGCGAATGATTTTCGAACAAAATTTCGAAATTCAACCCCTTTTTAATTTTTCTAATTAGGTTTATGCCTTAAATCTGGTTCAGTTTCACGAAAAAACCCTATTAAAATACGTCACATTACTATGCAGGTATCAACGGGCAGAAAATAATTTGATGCAAACACATTTAAAAAACGCATTAAAAACGAAGGATAAAGTCCATTAAAAATGCGAATCACCTCATAATATGTATAAAATTGGTGGCGATGATGAAAAGGAAGTCGTGCTGGCGAACGGTTTGGCGTGTCAACTCGAAGGCGTGGCTCAAGTTAACCGGTTCGTGCTCGGAAATTGCGGCTTCATCTCCATTTAGAAGCCTTTCCTCGTCATCTTTTTCCCTAAATAACAGAAAATGAAAACTCTTCAAATCTATAAATCCATAAAATACATTTTTCGGTTCTTTTACATTATCGGGGGGACTTTATCCCAAGGGTCCAATTTTTCGAATAGAAATAGAAGAAGTTTTCTAAAATATAATTTTTACTATTCCTAAACGTAAAAAAATAAAAATTTTTAGTAAAAGGATGTAAAATTTCGATTTTTCGACCTAAATGTGACCAAAAATCTTCCAAGTTTTTTATTGTTTTCGCTTTGCAATAAACTAGCTAAACAACATTACAATATGTATTAGTAAGTTACTAGGCATTTCTGGCCCATAGGAAAAATTTCGGTTTCCCCCCGATATTGCAAAAGCACCCATGTTTTAGAACCAGAGGACCGAAAAAGCAAAAAATACAACATTTCTCACCTAGAAATCGGCAGCGTCGGCCGATAACTTCCGGCGCTGAGCAGGCAGAAAAGCGCGAGCAGCGCCATCAGAATCGCGCCCGTTTGAAAGGCGGAAAAGTTCTAAACAAAAGAAATCTGCTTATTTTACTTAACAGCTTAAAAAAATTAAAAATCACCTCCAAGCTGTGGCTGGCCTTCTCCATGATCGCGATCCCATTCACCGAGCCGAGAATCGCCATCTATATCAGAAAACTAATTTTTTAAAACGTCAACGAACCTGTGAATATTTCATGGCTGCAGCCCTGGATCGGGCATCTTTTGTGCTGTCGGCGAACAGCGCTGCCCAAGAGACGCCCATCGCACTGAAGAAATTCAAGGTAATTGAGCAGGGTTTTTCTTGGTTCTTTCGCATTATCGGGGGGGGGGGGGCAATTTTTCTTAGGATCCAACGATTCGAATCTAAACAGCGGAAGTGTTTCCACTATTTTTTCTACTATTCCTAAATGCGAAAATGTTACAAATGACTAAAAATCCAAAAAATATAGATTTTTTCGGCTAAAAATGGCCGATTCTCGACCCGATTCGACCCAAAAATATTTAAATTTCGTTGGTGTCGTTCAAAATGGTCCCCCCGATATTGCAAAAGAACCCTACCGGACTTTAGCAGCCGTTAAAAATTTTTTGCTAAAACTTTTTCTAAAACGTCTTTCTAGCCATTTTCATTTACAGGCAGCATTTTCCAACAAAAAACCTGAATTTTTAGAATGTTTTTATGCTTACAAACGACGTAAATTCCATCAAAATCAAGGACACCCGCGGATAGAATTACCAATTTTTAGAAACGCAAAAATTTATACCTAAAGAACGCATCGTAGAGGAAGAGGGCGCAGATGAGATGAAGCCCTTCAAGCCACGAGCCGCTGATATCCCAGGGAAACCTAAAACAATAAAAAATAATTAATTTTTAAAAACTAACCATAAAAGAACGAATGATCCACACAAAAACGGGGAAAACCGCGTCAAAACGGCCGTCCGCGAGCGCATCCACCCAGTGTTGCTGTCCTAAACATAGCGTAAAAATTCTAAAAATTCAATTACTTGTAGATACCCGAATAAGGGGTCATTCACGGCATTCCAGACCATAAACAGCGCTTGGGCGACGTTGAACCACCACTGGGAGACGTGGAACACGTTCAGGTAGACCTTCACGTAGAAGAACATGAAAACCACCTGGAAATCGGGGGTGTTTTTTTCTGCGCCTAAACTTTCTAACGCAAAAACACTAAAGCAGGCCCTCGAAACGCGATTTTTTTTCTTTTTCGCCATATCGGAGCACTTTGGCAATATCGGGGGGAAGTAAACTACTTTCTGGGAATGCAATTTTTCTTAATGCATATAAGGAGTAGCTTTACAAATCCTACTATATATAAAAAAATAGTGTTTGTGTGTGTGTGTGATACTTTGCATGCAACTTCCGTCACCATGTCCGGAGGATATCTCGATAGGGAATAACTTTTAAGGTATATTTGATACGTCATTAGGTGCGTAATGGCTCTGGGATGACTGCACGCTTATCAGATTTTACAAAACTAATTGTTTTAAAAAATTAAATTTCAGTTTATGTAAAAATTTCGGCCATCCTCTTTGTTAGGAAACAATTAGCATGCACCGGAAGTGGCGGTAGCCTATATAATCAGGTAGAGAGTGCCATTTTTCATTTTTTCTCATCGCAATTCGAAAGAACTATGCAAAGTGAAGAATTTTATGGGGTTAGACGGGGCCAGGGTTGAAAAGTCGCGAAGCGGCTTTTCAACCCTGGTAAAAAAATAAAAGCTTTACAAATTTAACCTAAACTTGCCTCAAGATACCTAGACAAAACTACTTTACGTTTAGGAATAGTCAAAATCCATTTAAAAACCACCCTGAAATGTATTAAGAAACTTCGGTCAGAAAAACTGCCCTTATTGTCGAAAAAGCGATTTTTTTTGTGCATTCGTCCACAAAAATTTGTAAGTCTTACGTGTAGTAATCGTAAAAACTCAAAAATTTTACCTGTAACAGACTTAACGCAAACTGCGAAGCCCCGATGGCGACGAGCGGGCTGGACACTTGGACGCCGAACCTCATTGTGATGTGCGGCCGGAGGTTTAACGATTTCCATCTGTGGGTCTGTTCCTCATCGTGACGAGCTTGTTTGCGCTTTTCCGGGGCGGCTTTTTGCCCGTCGACACGATATTGCAATTGGCCACGTGACCACGTACAACCATAGACACAACAAGTTGCAGTTTGTTTTGCAGAGTTTATTCGAGCAAAATACCATAAAAAATACTAATCGTACAAGGAAACACGGTTCTTTGGCATTATCGGGGGGGGGGGAGATTTTCTTTAATAATCAGTGTTTTTATAGTGTTCTGATTAAATAATTGGATTCCAAGAGACAAAATAATCTAACCAAACCTTAGAAAAAATTTTGGGCTGAAATTTTTGTCAAGAATCGGTATTTTTAAGCGAAAAATCGATATTTTTTGTAGTTTTTCCCCAATGTTAATAAGTTTGTAGGGCTCTATCCTAATAGCGGGGACCATAGAAATTATCGTGGACCATAGAAAATATCGGGGACCATAGAAAATATCGTGGACCATAGAAAATATCGTGGACCATAAAAATTATCGGGGACCATACGAAATATCGTGGACCGATCGCGAATATCGGGGACTTTAAAATCGGCCATTTATGCCAAAAATTCGGCTGATCGATACCGTGGACTTTAAAATTTGGACTCCAGCCGGACTAATAGAAATTACGATAAGACATTGAGAGATTGATGCATTTTACTCAACCTTGATGCTGCTGTTGACGTTTTTTTTCACGTTTTCCGCGGTTTTCTATCTGTCAATATCGTGGACCATAGCCCGGCTGGAGTCCAAATTTTAAAGTCCACGGTATTGATCAGCCGAATTTTTGGCATAAATGGCCGATTTTAAAGTCCCCGATATTCGCGATCGGTCCACGATATTTCGTATGGTCCCCGATAATTTTTATGGTCCACGATAATTTCTGGTCCACGATTTCTATTGTCCCGTTTTTCTATGGTCCACGATAATTTCTATGGTCCCCGCTATTAGGATAGAGCCGTTTGTAGTCTTAACGAGAGCAAAAAACTGTTTAGAAACACTTACTTTATTTATATTAGCAAATTGGATCCTTAGAACCCCCCCGATAATGCTAAAGAACCGAAAATACAGGTTGCTAAATGTATCACAGGGTGGCAACGGTTCTAATAAATACAAAGCACAGAAAAAAGAAAAATTCACAAAAATTAGCGTGGATGCATGATGCCTCGGCCGCCATCGACGCGGAGCAGGTCGCCGGTGGTGAACGAGCTGTCGTCGGAGGCGAGGAAGTAGATCGCCTAAAAAATAAGATTAAAAAATGGGACTTTTTGAAATTTTATAAAAATTATTCTGAAGCGTATTCCGACGTAGTTTTGTGCGTAGAATCAGAATATCATGGACAGAAACGCTTGCTTTGAAGAAACTAAAACGAAAAAAGTAAAAATCAATTTCGATTTATTCTGATTTTACAAAATTATTCCTGAAGCGTATTCGGCGTGGTTTTGTGCGTAGATTCAGAATACCGTAGTCCGAAGCGCTCGCACTCGTGGAAACAAACACGAAAAGTGGGCTCATAGTACGAAATACGCCTCTGGTCAAAATGTCACCTTTTGGCACCATGGCAAAAAGCAGAAAATGAAATAAATAGTATTCTCGATAATTGTAGGCTAAGTAACAATTGCAGAAATCGACTTGATAAGCTTCAAATGCTCCAAAAGCGCACCTTTGCGACTTCAACGGCTTCCCCAGGTCTGCCGAGGGCGTGCGTCGTTTTTGAATGCTCGAGGAACTACAAAAAAAGACCAGATAAATCTTTCTCGAAAGCAAATTCCACCTTTTTGTACGTCTCGTCATTCTGGCCGGCCCGGCGGTGCAGTTCCGTCACGGTCACGCCGGGACTGAAAATAAAAAATTAAGTTAGTTTTTTTTTACATTTATATAACACAAATTAGTAATTAGTAATAATCGTATTTTTAAATTAATAAAAACTCACCAAACAGCATTGACTCGAACGCCGTGCGGGGCCATCTCCAGGGCCAGACACTTGGTGAATTGATCGACGGCCGATTTGGACATGCAGTAGTAGGTGACGTTTGGGAACTAAAAAAAATTGTGGGGTTTTTTCAAGCCGCAAGCCGGTAAATTTTTTAGCTAATTTTTTATTGGTTTTTGTCAAGACGTCATGTTTCCGATGTAAAACTTTTAGCTTGTTTTTAATTGGCTTTTTTATCGAGATTGTGAACTGGTTGCAGATTTAGCCTACAAGCGGAAACGGGGTGGCTTTAAAAATAGTAGAACTTTAATAAGTCGAAATTTCGGAATATAAACATCTACTACGAGCCAAAAATCGCGGAAACGCCTACCGGGCACGGGCCGTTGATGCTGCTCACGTTGACGATGGTGCCCTTCTGCTTGATGATGTGGGGTAGGGCTTCTCGTGTCAGCCGGACCAGGCTAAAAGATAATTTATTTAGTTTTTACTAAAAATTGAATTTAAAATTGGACAAAATCTATATTTTTGAATCCATTGTATTTTTCAAAAATTGGTATTGAATTGTAAAAGCCACGAAAAGCGCTATACCTTCTGACATTACACTCCATCACGCGATCGTAGACGTCGATGCCGGATTCGAGCACCGGGCCACTCGTCAGGATCCCCGCCGAGTTAACCTTAAAAAAAATAGATTATTGGGTTAATCATATAAATATACCTTAATCTATTTTTAATAAGACTTTCTATTGATCTAATAAACTTATTATTGGTTCTATACTGGTAACTGATTTGTACGAAATTGGGGATTTTACTTTCCTACTTAACCTATATTACGTTTTATTACATTTTATCAAATCTTTTTTTTTACTAATACTCAAAAACAACTAAAATTACGGCATTTTTGCAAAAATTACAAAAAGTTCTGTTTTTAAAGCTAAAAAGCGTAGGAATTCAAAATAAGCTTTCAAACCGCCAAAATTTATGATATTCCCCAGAATAACAAAAAAAACTCCACCAGGGTGTCGATTTGGCCGAACTTGTCGAGGGTGTGGGAGACGATTTGGGAGGGGGCGCCGTCGGCGGACAGGTCCGTCACCGAGAAGGTCACCTAAAAATTCATGGCATAAATAGTAATTAATAAGCAAAATTAAACAATAGTAAAATTAAGAAAATTAGTATTTCTGTTTCCGGAAGCCATTTTTTACGCAAAAGCTTACCGCATTTTCCGGGGTGCCGCGCTTGATGCACTCGGCGGCCAGCTCCTTCAGCGCCGATTCGCTTCAAAGCAAAGTTAAAGCAGGAAAAATAAAACGACTCTACCTTCCGGTCAACGACAGCTTGAACTGCTTGGAGGCGAAGAGCAGCGCGGCCGCCTTGCCGATGCCCGACGAGGCGCCCGTGATGATGGCCACACGTGAAGCAGCCATCTCTGAATTTAGGAATGTAAATAAATAATAATATTTAGAATAAGGTAAAGCTGATAAAAAATAGAGCACAAAATTTATAAATTTCTGATCACTGTCCCGAGTTTTAAACCCATTTAAAACTGTAGAAACCTATGAAAAAAGGCTTTGGAAAAATAGGAATTTAGAAGCAAAACGTCATTTTTTATTTTTATATTCCGCTTGAAACCTGACTTATAAATTTTATGGAAAAAAACATTAAAAAAAAAATCGGAGATCAGACTCAAAATAAATTTTCCATTTTTTAATCGACATTTGCAGTTTCTAAATCATTTTTAACTACAAAAAATGACGAATAATCGACGACACTCAGAAAAACTTAGCAATTTCCGCTCGATAACAGCAGCTTCTGTATTTATTTTGCCCCCCTAATTTACGATTATAAAAAAACAGTTTTAGAAAAATCGGAAAGAGAAATTAAAACGCTACTTTGGAGGTCGTTTTATCGAGATTCACAGCTTAAAACGTTAAAATTTAATGAAAAACTTTAGAAGAATCGGACGTGACCCAAAATAAAGTTTTTACCTTCTTTAAATCGATATTTCCAGTTTAAAACAACAAACTTTGAAAACTATAAGAAAAGCCTGGAATAAAGTTTGAGGAGCCACCAAAAAATATTATATAATTTTGATAAATAGGGCAGGTTTAAAAACCCATTTAAACTTTAAAATTACCAAATTCTAATGCAAAAAATAAAACTTTATTACATAGAAAATCCGATTGCACAAGAAAAAAGGACTAGATAGTTATAAATTAGCGAATAAAAAAAACACAGAAAAATATCCCTAAAAACTGCAAAATCACAGGACATCCATATTTATAGGAATGGAACAATTATTCAGCGCATAAAAAATTTACAGGAATAAAAAGAAGCATGCATTTAATTACAAAAATTCACAAACCGTTAAATCTAACAAACGGGGCTTCGTGTTTTCGAGGGATCCCATTGAACGCCGTCGAAGAAGTCGTGCTGCTTCAGCGAGGAAATGCCGCCCTGCGCCGCGCTCCCCAGACGTTCAGAGGGCTAAAAATAGAATATAGATAAATTTTTCACGGTTTTCCACGATTTTTAAAGATTAAAACGTTACAAATATTGCTAAAAAATACAATAAATAACGATTTTTGGACCGAAAATTCTAATTTTAAGCATTTTTCAAGTACGTATCCGAGTTCAAAAACGGCGTAAATCTTGCTAAAATAAATAGATAAGAGGTTTTAAAATAGTTTTCACGATTTTTGAAGATTAAAAAGTTAAAAAATTTTGGCTTAAAAATACATAAATAGCGTTTTTGGTTCAAAAAAATTCAAATTTCTGGCTTTTCTAGGTTTTCTAAGACATTTTCCAGTTTGAAAACAACGAAATTTGCACTGGAATAAGTAGAAAAATGTTTTGCAACTCGATTTACTACTTTTAAACGTCAGAAAATTATAATTTTGCTAAAAAAAACGGAATAAATATAGATTTTTCAACGAATCGTCAAAACTTTAAGCCTTCTTAAGTTTTATAGCTCCATTTCCGGATTTAAATATACGGTAAATAGGAAAAGAAACATGGTTTAAAAAAATACCTCAACAACAAGCAGCGCTTCGACCAGTGATTTTGCCGTTGCTGGAAAATCGTCCGGGAATTTGTAGAGGAGCTCCTAAAAGTCAAAAATAATTTTTCAAGCAAAAAAATCACCTGTACTCTGCGGAAAATGAGGTACTCGCTCTCGTCGTGGAAGCAGTGCTTTCCTAAACCAATTAAAAAACCGAAACCAAATTAAACCTGTCAAAAATTGGAATACGGTGACGCCGAGGGCCCAGAAATCGCACGTTTCGTCGGCTTCCTTGCCTTGGAGCATCTGGAAAATCGGTTTTTAAAAAAGGTAAACGGAGAACACCGAAAATACCGACAGGAAGAATCCCGACACGCCAAAATACCGACACAGCAAACCCGCGATCTAATTGTGACAAACAGACACTTGAAATCAAAAAACCTTTTGCAGTCAATTGAGCATTTTGCGCGTCGATTTGTCGGCATTCTGGCTTTCGGTATTTTGGCTTCGACAACGGAACGAGATTCGACATCCACAATGCCGAAAAAAGAAAGTTCGACGTGCAAAATTCCGACAATCAAAATTTGGGCACAAAAGCGCATAGAATCGAAACGCGTTTTGCATGTAGCCTGGATTTTAGGTGTCGAGAATCTAGCTATCGACATCTCCGCTTTCCGCTTTCTTGCTTTTCGGCATTCTCGCTTTCGACATTTTCGTTTTCGGCATATTTGCTTGTCGAAGTTTCCGCTTCGGTTTTCCAGCTTGAAACCGGGCCAAGATTCACCTCAGGCGTCACGTACTGCGCGGTGCCCACAAAAGAAGCGCGTCGTTTTCGTGGGCCGTCCGGATTTCTGAAAAATACCAGGGTACTTTCGCATTACCGGGCAACCAGTTTTTTTACAAAGGTCTAATTTTTCTCATATAAACAGAGGATAGACTTAGCTATTTTTACTATTCCTAAACGTTAAAATTGCAAATTTCGATCAAAACTACCACAAATATCCTTTTTGAACCGATTTTTTTGGTCGATTCTCGACCAAAATGGCACGTAATTATTTTTTCTAAGTTTCCTTTATGGTTTTTCCTCTTAAAATAAAGCTAAATTTTGCCTAAAACGCTGCTGGTACGTTACTTATAAGCAATAGTTGCCCCCCAGATAACGCGAAAGGGCCGAAAACCTATTTTCATTTTCGCTAAAATCGATAACTATGGAAAAAATACAAAAACCATTAAATAAAAAACTACAAGAGATGGTGGAGCTATCGATAATCCTGATTCTGACTTCGGATCGGGTTGTGGCTCCTTCTCGGGCAGCGTTCGATCCTTGGCCGACCCGAAATCTGACAGCAAAATGTGGCCGTCGGCCTTGACGAGGATGTTGTCCGGCTTCACGTCGCGGTGGATCACTTCAAGCGAATGGATGTGGCCTTAAAAAGAGGATCATCAAAAATCTTATAGATCCATTACCTAACGCCGCCAAAAGCTCTGCCGAATAGAACCGCGACTGCTCGAACGTCATCCTTTTCTCGGGCAGCTTCTGGATGATTGTCGCCAGGTCACCTTCTAAATACAAAAAATTTTATTGTACAATTTCTATCACCCTCTAACGAAAATAAGATCAATATAACGATTTTTATAACGTAAAAAGTCAAAATTTCGATTTTCCAGAAAGAAACTTCACTTTTTCATCGAAGTTTTCGAATTTAGAATTTTTAGTAGCAGTAAGTTTAGTTTTTAGTCTACTAACTTTTAAAAAGACACGAAAAGCTCCTTGGAGAACCTAAAAAGCTTAGCCCTTTCAGGCTTCAAAAGCGCTAAAATTTTCGCAATCCCAAAAAGCCATTTAAAACCTATAAAAATGCTGAAATTGATGGTTTTTTTGGCATAAAAATATCTAAAATAACGTCAAAACCTTCAAATTTTGCGAATTTTACGCATGTTTTATAAGTTTTAGCGAGGCTAAACTCCTAGCAACGACAAAAAAAACCTTTTGCTTCTTTTTAACAAGCCTTCCTCAGCCAAATCAAAATTGGTTTGTCCAGCCAGCTACGGTTTCAAACTTTCAAGCTTTTTTAAATTATTATTTCTCCCCTATTAGCGTCGCGAAAAACCCACTCTGCGCGTAGGAAACGACGAAGAAGAGCGTCTCGGCGTCTTGTAGCGTGCAGTAGAGCCCGACGACGAATGCGTGCATGTTTTCGGCGGTGGAGAGGCGGGCCAGGATGTTCTTCTCGCGCATCACGGCGTCTACCTAAAAATATACATCTTTCAGATCCACAAACCAAGCCAAACTAAGCCCAAAACTTACCAATTTATCTCGTAAAATGCGTCGCTTTTGGCACGACTTGACGGCCACCTCCCGCCTGTCGCCGAACATCTCCTTGGCGTAGTAGACGGTGCTGATGGAGCCTTCACCTATCTAAAAAAGTTTGCAAAGTTGAATATTTCTAAAACTGCTGACCACCTTCCCGACTTTTCCCCGTACGGGCAAAATTTTGGATCTTTTTGTCGCTAGCCCTGACCTAAACATCGATTGCAAGCCCGCTCCCGCTTTTAACCAGTGCGATCATATAGCAACAGTAGCAACCCTTTTCGCCCAAAATGTCATACCTAGCTCTAGTCAAACTCTCGCTCCCGATTTTCACTCTGCAGATTATGCTAACAAGGAAACCTCCCCAGCTCGAAGTTCGACTTCGATTAGCCATATAGCCTATCTGATGCAGTTTTTCACGCTGATAACGATACCGATATTTATTTTTGCCGAGCGCCAGAGGAACATTGTTAAAAATCGATTTAAAGTTTTGTCATGTTTGGCAGTCCCGCCTCAAAGCCTCTCCCCACGGGGAAGGATCCATCGGCGGCGTGGTGTAGTCGGCAAGTACTTGGCCTACCAATCTAGATGTTGCTAGTTCGAGTCTTGCCGCTGACGACTTTTTTGCTTTTGCTTCAAAAGGACTGTGAAGGTCCTACAACTCATCAAGAAAAATCTTTTTAAGTTTTTTTGGCACTTTTGGTCGCTAATTCAGGTAGTTATGTCTACAACGAACCACAGGCCTCGATACGATCCTCATGAGTTTTATGACCTCAAAACGCTTGCCTTGGTGCAGAAATGAAGCTTGAAATAAGATGTAAAAAAAAACTTAAAGACAGAACCTAGTATTTCCTTCCCCTTTTTTTCAAAAAGTTTTCAAAAGAGTGGCTCGTGCATACTAGTTGGTGATCCACCGATAATTCCAAATGTCTTCGGCGGAAAAACAGTCTTTCCGAGAAATCGAATCGAGCAACTTGAATTGGTGGCCGAAAGTTCAAAAATACTTAAAACCATTTTACTTGATGACTTATAAGACCTTCACAGCACTTTTGAAGCAAAAAGCAAAAAAGTCGTCAGCGGCAAGACTCGAACTAGCAAGATCTAGATTGGTAGGCCAAGCACTTGCCGACTACACCACGCCGCCGATGGATCCTTCCCCGTGGGGAGAGGCTTTGAGGTGGGACTGCCAAACATGACAAAACTTTAAATCGGTTTTTAACAATGTTCCTCTGGCGCTCGGCAAAAATAAATATCGGTATCGTTATCAGCGTGAAAAGCTGCATCAGATAGGCTATATGGCTAATCGAAGTCGAACTTCGAGCTGGGGAGGTTTCCTTGTAAGGCCCAATCCGAGTTATTTATTACCGACTGGTCATTTCTTTCCCTCGCTGATCCTATCCAAGCGACCTATGACAGATTTTGCCTGGAATTCGCGAGAATAATCAATGACACCGTCCCCCGTAGGCTCAAAGGCACCTTACCTAAAATCCCGCCCCACATTCAGCGCTCTCTTAGGAAGAAAGATGATGCCTGGTCTAGATTTATTGCGACGTCCGGTAGCTTTGATGAGTATCTGGCCCATTCCAAACGGCATAAAGTAAATTGCCAGAAATTCTTGAGAAACGCGGAAAAACGCATATTTGCCTCTGGTAATCCCCGCCTCTTTTTCGCCCACATAAAATCTAAGAGTAAGCCAAATCCCATCTCACTTCTCAAAAATCAAAATTCTCCCAAAATCACAGACGAGGCGGAGGTCTCAGAGGAATTTGCAGCCTATTTCTCGCAGGTTTTTCAGCCCGCTCGAGGGCAACGTCCCCCTCCCATCATCCCGACCCCTCGCCCCCTTTTTTGTTCACCCCTAACGATATTGACAAGGCCCTAGCTTCCATGAATCCAAAAACCCACTGGACGCCCGAAAACATTCCCACTCTTTTCCTCAAGAAATGTTCGGTGATACTCGCTCCCGTTCTGACTAGGCTTTTTAATATCACCTTACTAAAAGGTGATATCCCCGCTCACTGGAAACTTTCTCGAATAGTACCCCTTTTAAGACCGGCGACGAAACTAAGGCCCAAAACTATCGCCCAATAGCCCTCACATCATCGATTTGCAAAGTTATTGAAGTTGCGCTGAAACACAAAATAATTTCTTTTCTAGATGCTAAACAGTTCTTTTCCCCGGCCCAGTTTGGATTCAGAGCCTCTCATTCTACCACCGCGCAGCTCATCAAAATGTTCCATGACTTTGCCAACATGTTAGATTCCGGTGAAAAACCAATAAGCATATATTTCGATCTAGCAAAAGCTTTTGATAAAGTCCCCCATCACATTCTCCTAGATAAGTCGCCCAAACGGGCCTGCCTGTTCCCATATACTCGTGGTTGAAAGCCTATCTCACCGGTCGGACTTTTCATGTACAGAACGGAGACTCAGTTTCTAAGCCACGTCCTCAAACCTCGGGGGTCCCGCAGGGTAGTGTCTTAGGGCCCATACTTTTTTGATCTTCATAAATGATCTCCCACCCCTTCTAGTAAACAAAAATCTCTTATTCGCTGACGATCTCAAAATCTATGCAGGTATTGGGCCGCGCGCAGGTCCCAGTCCCCACACCTCTATCTAGTCCGACATCTCTATCATAGAAAAATGGGCCTCGGAAAATGGGATGTCCTGCCGTTAATAAGACCTTTTGCTTAACTTCCCTAAGTCCCGCACCTCCCTTACTTCTCGCAAATAGCCCAATCGAAGCGGTCGATATCATCAAGGATCTCGGTGTTAGATACACAAATAAGCTCTCTTTCAAGCCGCATATCACTGAAATCTGCGCAAGAGCGGCGCGAATTTCGTACTTAATCATCAAAAGATTCAGGTACCCAATAAAACTACTTATATCCGCGCTTTTTGCACTATGTAGACCGATTCTGGAATATGCGAGTGAAGTTTGGTCTCCATCCCGCAAATATCTGATTCAGAAGATCGAAAATGTCCAGAAAAGATTTACCTTTCATGCCTACTCTAAACTTTGCCCAGGGTTTCCCGTAATTCCGTATGGAGAGAGGCTAGCATTTTTTGAAATCCCCACCCTCGAAACACGCCGAAACCAAAATGACCTCGTCCTGTGCTATCGAATAATTTTCCAGCAGAGCTATCCAGTCAAATTTCTTAAACTTGCGACGCGACCTTCTAGGAGTTCCCACAGGTTCCAGCTCACTAGATTTAACAGCGTAGGAGATACCCCTAGGTCTATCTTTTCACGACGCATCATAAAACTATGGAATTCACTTCCGCCACCTCTCCTCTTGAACCCTCCGACCAGCGCGAAACGCTTTAGGAAAAGTCTTGAAACCCTTCCCCTAGCCCAAAATCCCTCCTAAGCAAAAAACCTATTATCCCCGTCCCTCGTCTTTCACCCATGTTTTTTTTTTCACTTTACGTGTTTATCATTTTTTGCCTACGTTATATTACCCGGTTGAATAAACCATTCATATATAACTATTTTACCTCTTTTATCACATTGTAGTCCTTGATCGAGGTGGGCGTCTTTTTCGAGGTGGAGGCGGGCTCGTCAGCCGGCCGTCGTAGATTCTCGGGGATCAGCTCCGCGTCCTCGTCCATACCTGAAAACGTAGTAGATCGTATAATACATACTTTTAAAGTGAGGACAGAGTTTAGAAAGTTATAGAAAACAAATTGTTGATAAGGGAATTATAGTGGCATAGCAATTGAAAGGAGCGCACGTAGTGAGAGTGTACAGAGTAGTGATACGGAATCGATGAGCAAGCTTGATCAAATAAAAATTTCACAAAAATATTCTTTTTTTTTGTAAAATTCAATTTTTTATACCTTTTTCAATGCTCTAAAATACGTCAAATTCTAGGCGATGCAATGTGACGCGCGTTGCCTCGGCCAGATCGTGTTCGTCTCGGCGGTCTGGGGCGCGACGAACCCGTTGATGAGGCTCGGCACGAAGTATCAGCAGGAGAAGAAGCCGGGAAAAGGTGAGGAATACATCTAGAGCTCTGGAATTCGATTCTTAGGCGTTTGCGGAAAGGTGGTGCACTTCCTCTCGAACTGGCGCTTCATCGTGCCGTTTTTGTTGAACCAGGCGGGCGGGGTGAGTTGTGGTTTTGAAAATCATACTAGAAAATTGTTGAAATCTATTTTTATTATCGTTATTATCTACTTTTTAGCTGCTGTTCACGTACCTGGTGGTGCACTTGCCCGTCTCCGTCGTCGTCCCGGCCACCAACTCGTTGCAGTTCGTCTTTGCGGCCATAGCAGGTGCGAATTATTCGTTTAGTAAAAGATTTACTAAATTTAATTAGTATTTAGTTTATTAAATGGTTTATTTATTAAAAAATTGTAATATGAAATAAGCTTGTAATGTCTAAATTAACTTTAATCTGCCGGCTTTACAAATTTAGAGCAAGATTCGTGAAAATAACTTGTTAAACTACTTCGTAAATGCGTCCATAAGCTCTAGATTTTCATGATTTACATCTATTTATCAAATTAAATGGTTTAAACGGTTGTTAAACCGGTTTTAATTAGTAAATTGCTAGAAAAAGTATGTTTTTCATAGTTTATTTATATTTTTTCGCGTAAATAACTTACTTATTGATAAATTATTATAGAAAGCTTATTTTAATGTTTTATTTATATAAAAACTAGTTTATTTGTTGTTAAATTAGCTTAAAAACATGAAAGTTTAACGATTTACTTACATTTATTTAGTAAATCGTAGATTAAACGATTTATTAGTCATGAGATCGATAAAATTAGTTTATAAAGTTGTTTAATAACCTTATTATTTATAAATAGAATTTTATATTGTAGTTATATTATAGTTGTTATCCTCTGTATTTTTATTCCTTTTAGGAGCGCTGCTCGGCGAGACGCTCTCCGCGCGCGGCATCGTCAGCTGTCTGCTCATCCTGGCCGGCGTCGTGCTGATGGTGTTCGGCGACGTGGAGCAGCCCCAGCAAGAAGATAAGAGCCAAATTAATTGATTTTATGTGCACAATTTATAGCCCAAATTGCTGATTTATATTCTTTTTGCATTAATACTTCTATTTATTGCGGTTTCCTCAGTTTTCTGTGATAATCCCATTCATGTTGTCATATCTAGCGGCATAATCTATCAAGGGTTATATTTATTTCAGGGATTTGCGGTTCTTTGGCATTATCGGGGGGGGGGGGCTTTTTCTAAAGATCCAGTTTTTTAATAGAAATAAAGTAAGGGTTTTTAAATGGTTTTTTACAATTCCTAAACGTAAAACTATACAAATTTTGATGAAAAAATAGAAGAATATCGATTTTTGGGCCAAAAATTGCCTTTTTGCGACCGAAATTTCACTTAAAAAATTTTCTAAGTTTTTTTTTTAAATCGTTTTCCACTTAAAAGAAGTTAGATTTTGCTAAAACACCATTAAAACACTGATTACATCACTAGAAAAATACCCCCCCCCCCGATAATGCAAAAGAACCCTTATTTCCACAGCTTTAACTGGGTTGTTCGTGTCATTTTTTCATTTGTCGCTGTTTCTCGGGTGTTCTTCGCGTTTGTATAAGATTTCTATGTAATTTTATAGTTTTTTTTGCAATTTTACATTTTATTCGAGCACAATTTGGGTAGCGCGCGCGGGGCGGGACCCATATATTGCGAACCGGAAGCAGGTGAGAAATTTGAGGGCAAAGCGCGCGGGTTTCAAAAAAAAGCAAAAACCATGGAAAGTGAGGGGGATAACCGTCTAAATGCATGTACAAACAGGGGGTGGAAGGCCACTGAGGAGGAGGAGCACGAGAGCACGAGCACAAAAAGTGAAGGCGGAAAAATGTTGGCAAGTTTTTGTTTTAAGTTGTGAAGCTTTTTTAAGGATTTAAACTTTTAGATAGTTAGCTGGCTATAGCTAGAAATTCTGTTTTAAACTTTTAAGGAATTTTTAGATCTATAAAAACCAATTCTTAGAATTCTAGCAACGTTTAGGATACCTTTAGAACCTTCGATACTCGATGAGATAAACAATCCTGAGAGGCCAAGCGCTACGCTACGCGCCTATCACCGTCGTCGCACCAGGTTCAGCAGGGCGGCCAGCGCGTTCGACAGTCGGGCGGCGATCGGTTTCCGCTCGGTGGGAGGGACCTAAAGCTCAATTTGGTTAACAAATACGGTTTTACAGGTTTCAGAGCTCTTGATAATTTCAAAATAAATCTATTCCGATAAAAAAATGTACGTTTTTTGCCGTTTTAAAACCTCAGTAATTAGCTAAAGCTTTTTCTGTCCAAATAAATTACGGTTTTAGGCTTCAACTTTTAAAATGTTGTAAAACGTTTAAAAACTTTACAAAATTAAAGGCAAAGCGTTTCCGACAATTTATGAGATTTTAGTGTTTTAAAACTTAAGATCAAGCTTTTCAGGTAAAACTTAGGCTTTTAAAACTCCACAGAAGCTTGCCGGTCAAAAAATTATAGGATTTTAGCGTTTTAAAATCGTTATAGTATTAACGCCCCAAGGTTTTTTTGGAAAAATAACAACTTTTAGTTTTTAAACTGTCCAAATCTTTTAAAAAGAGAGTGCTAGAACTTGTAAAAAGAGGTACCACATCTAATATTTTAGAGGTTAAAAAGCCAGAATAACTAATCTAAAGCTTTTCCAGTTAAAAAATACGCGGTTTAAAGGGATGCCGACGGCATAGTCAATCGGTTACGCGCGGAAAAGAAAATGTCTCTGCGCCTCTCCCCTGGGCGCGCTCTCTCCCCTGTTGGCTACTTGCCAATTTGTTGATGAGGGGGGGATCGACACATGCCGTCGGCAGCCCTTTAAAGTTTTTAAGCCCCTTAAAATCAGCAAAATCAAAGCTAAGTTTTCCACTATAAATAAAAGATTTTAGAGTTTTTGAAATGCTATATAAATCGAGATAAAGCCCAAATCTAAACCCTGACCTTTTTGATGTTCTGCTCGACGGTTTGCACGGCCTCCTGGATGAGATCTTCGGCCGATTCCGTCGCATTGCTCGTTGCGGCCGGGGCTTCTGGTGTTGTCGCGTTGAGAAGTTGGACGAGTGGTTCGTCGGCGAGGAGCAGCGTGTTCAGATCGGGCTGAAAAAGGGTTTAGCTTCCCCCAAGGATCTCTGCTAGACTGCCGCGGTCGTGAAAGTCAAAATAGCATAAAAAAAGGAAGAAAAAGTAATATTTTGGTCGAATCGTGGCTTTTTCAGATCCAAAAATTTCATTTCATAGCTTTAAAGGGATCGAAACATCCGCGTCATTAGGAGCGGAATGTAGCGTAATTTTGAGCAGCTCGCACATTATCTCTAGCGTATTTCACGATTTTTCAAGCAATAAACCAATTTTTAAGCGTTTAAAGGCACATTGAAGCCAAATAAATAGCCGCAAAAAACGCGAGCTACGCGACACACCTGTACACTCGTGGCTTCGGGCAAAGCCGCAACTTCTAGCGGGTACTGGCTGGAAGTTTGGTAGAGGAAGGCGTAGGTGGTGCTGCTGGCTGGCGGCTGGCTGCTCGCTTCAGGCTACAAAAAGCGATGGTAAGCTGGGGTAAGCTAGCCGAGATCATTTGAGGGTAAAATTTCAGTTTTTGATAAGCTTGCAAAAATGCCTTAAAAATGGTAAAAAGCCAAAATTGTTTTTTTTTGAGCGCGATAAAATCAGCTTAAAATGTTTTTTTTCAAAGCGCAATAAAAAAGCAAAAAATGTTTAAAAATAACGATAAAAGCAAAAAGAACCTCGTTGTCATCAAAAGCTCCTGGGGGATATTGCGATGAGGTTTGATAGACGAAAGCTTCTGTGGTGGGGCTGGTGCTGTTCTCCATCTAAAAACGGCAAGCAATGAAGCCAAAAATAAGCCTTAAATTTTAATTATTATTTTATTTTAAAAGCTAGGCGCTTTTGCAATATCGGGGGGGGGGGTTGGCTGTTTCCAGACCGTTTTTTACTCTACCTAAACGTAAAACTTTACAACGTTAAAAAATACGAAAAAGATCGATTTCGAGCAAAATTAGCCAATTTTTTTGACGAAATTTTAATGTCTTTGATTGTTTTATACTTAAAATATAACTACATTTTACTAAAAGCTATTAAAACACGACTAAGGTATTTCTAGACTTCTAGGAAAACCGACTCCATCCCCCCCGATAATGCGAAAGCACCGCTGAACAAAACCACATAAAACGCATAATTTCAGCTCTAAAATGCATAAAAACATATGCTAAAATGACAAAGCTATGTTCAAAAATGCGCGAAGCATTCGAAAAATTAATGCATTTTCCAAGCTACAAAAACAGAAAAAGCACAAAAAGCCTACATCATCCTGCTGCGGGACAGATTGGACATCGCGGAGAACGGTCAGCCGGGCGAATTCGGGCCCCTAAAGCCGCAAAAAATGGGTAAGCCAAGCCAACACGAAGCGGAAATATGGACGTAAAAAATGACAGGAAAGGGGCAGAAGCCTGAAAACAAAGCTCACCTCGCCCGAATCGGTGCTGTTCGTCAGTGGGGTCGTCGCGTTGAAGGCAGAGTCGTCCTGAAACATTGATAATTTGCAAGAAAGTAAATTTCTTACCAATTCGGTCGCATTGTTGGGGCTCGTCACGTTGGAGACGTCCTAAAAGTCAATATAACAAAACCTTATATACAAAAATTTAAGAATTGAATTATAGAAGTAAAGAAATAGGATTTAAAAATGCATAGAAATTTCCTTAAAAATCCCAAACGATCTCCGCTGGCATGCCCTAAGTGGCACAAGAACTAAAATGCGTTACTTTCCCCAAATAAACGCTTGCAATTTTCTAAATTACGAAAATGAAATGAAGAAAAAAAGCGTAAACAATTAAAAATCTAATTTTCCCAAATAATCACTGCTAGGCTGCCTCATTTCTAGAAAAATAAAACTCACAAAGTCGGTCGTGTTTTCGGGTGTAGTCGAGTTCGTTGTGTCCAGCGAGGCGGTCGGGTTGAGCTGAAAAAATGATTTATATCCTAGTTTAAACTTTAAGGCACTTTAAAGGAACTCATTGAACCGATTACGGCATTAAATTAAGTGTACACAGTACAACACGCACTACTTTCGCGAATTTTGGGAGGATTTCTAACACAAAATAGCATCTTGCGATTTTAGTTGATTTTTAGTGTTAATAAAACTTTTTGTACATTTTCTAGGCATCTAAAAAATAAAAAAACAATTAAAGTATCCTAAATACGCCAAGAACATTATTTTTTTAATGTTACCAGCTGCATGACGAGGTCAAACAGCCCGGGTTCTTCAGGGTGCGGGGTGGTGGTGCTCTGGAAAAGTGCCAAGGGTTTCGGAAACGTGATTTCATGCATTGTTTGAAGATAGTAACGTTAAAAAGTTAATTTTAAGGGTACTTTTGCATTAGCGGGGGGGGGGAGGAATTCTTTGTATAAATCTAGAAAGGCCTAGTATAACTTAATGGGAATTATTTTATTAGTGTTTTGAGTTGAATATAAGTATATTTAAGCGAGAAAAATTATCCAAAAACTCTTCGAAAAGTCGAAATTTGGGCCAAAACTGACCTGGCCGATAAAAATCGATATTTTTTATTGCTTAAGAAAAATTGTAATTTTTATATTTAGAAACAATAAAAACGGTGTAGAAACACTTCGGTTATTTATATTTACGAATTGGATCCAGAGGGAAAAGTTGGTCCCCCCGATAATGCGAAAGAACCGTTTCAGTGCTACCTCCACGTCGGTGCCATTATTTGAGGGTTCCGTGCCGTTTAGGGGTGTCTCGGGGTTTAGCTGAAAATGGGGGTAGGTTAGCAGGGGATTCTTTAGGAAAAATAGGGCGGGATGGTAAAGATAAATACGTATATTAAATCGCTATAAAGGATTACCAAATTCAAAACGTTATCCGGTAATGCCGTTTCGTTACCCGGTGACGAGCTATTATCCAATCCATCTGGGTTAAGCTGGAAAACGAAAGGATCGATAGAAAGGAAAAGGAAAAACCAACCAAATTTAATACTTCATCCGGTAATACCGTTTCGTTAGAGGGAGAGGTGCTATTATCGACGCCTTCCGGGTTAAGCTGGAAAAGAGAGCGATAGAGAGAAATAGGCAAAAACGGACCAAATTCAAAACCTCGTCCGGAAGTGAAGTTTCGTTAGAAGAAGAAGTACTATTATCGGTACCTTCCGGGTTAAGCTAAAAACTAAATGATAGATAGGAAGCGATAGAACGTGTGAGAGAGACAGATATAGGCGATAGATAAGTGCTTACCAGATTCAACACTTGATCAGGGAGTGCTGTTTCGTTAGCTGGTGACGTGCTATTATCGATACCTTCTGGCTTAAGCTAAAAACGAAACTATAGATGCAAATAAAGAAAGACGGACCAAGTTCAAAACTTCATCCGGAAGTGAGGTTTCGTTAGAAGGGGAGGTACTGTTATCCAAACCTTCAGGGTTAAGCTAGAAAAAGCGATAGGAAAGAGGTAGAAACCACGAACCAAGTTCAAAACTTCGTCCGGTAGTGCCGTTTCGTTAGATGGTGACGTGCTATTACCCGCAGTTTCCGGGTTAAGCTGGAAAAATTAGCGATAGATAGAAATTTGTAGACAGCGCAGAGCAGCAGAGAAAAATCTTTGGGAAAGAGACGGAAAAAGAGCAAAACTAACCAGGTTCAACACCTCGTCCGGGATCGACGTCTCATTAGAGGATAAAGTACTGTTATCAGGGTTAAGCTGGGAAATAAGCGATAGAAAAGAGAAAAAGAAACGAACCAAGTTCAAAACCTCATCCGGTAGCGCCGTTTCGTTAGCTGGTGATGTGCTATTATCCAGTCCCTCAGGGTTAAGCTAGAAAAAGTAAGGTTAGAAGGAAGAGGACAGAGAGATGAGAGAGAGAGAGAGAGAGAGGGAGAGGTAGATAGAGGGAGAGAGATAGATAGAGAGCGAGAGAGGGAGAGATAGATAGAGACGGGGAGAGAGAGAGAGAGAGAGAGAGAGAGAGAGAAAGAAAGAGAGAGAAAGAGCCAGAGCGAGAGGGAGAGGGACAGGGAGAGAGTGAGAGCGCGAGAGAGATAGACAGAAAAAGGGAAAAAACCAACCAAACCCAAAACCTCATCCGGGGTTGCCGTGCCATTATAGGGTAACGTGCTGTTATCCAATCCCTCCGGGTTCAGCTTAAAAAACAGTGATGGTGGGCTAGCAGGGATTCTTTAGGAAATAGACTAGCCGTAGAACAACCCAGGCAACGAGCAGAGATTTTTGAGGAATTCAGGAGGTTTTAGTACAATTAAAGGTACCGACTATGTCCAACACCGCATCCTCCACCGTAGTCTCGTTGCCAGGCGCATGCGGCTGCGTCGCGTTTCCTTCGCCGTTTAGCTGTAGAGGGGAAAGGGTGGGTTACGGTAACGAGGGTGCTAATTACCAAATTGATCACATCGTCGACGAGCGGATTTTCGGTGGGTGCGACCGACTATAAAAATGGGGTAAAACGTGCAAATCGAGTGGAATTTTCGGGTTACGGTAGGTAAGTACCGATTACTGTAGTTTTGTTGGTTATCCTAGATCTCATTAATTCGTGCGTTTTTGAGAGGTTACGGTAGGTAAATACGGATTACTGTAATGGAAGTTTTCATTTATTTGCGCCCGTTACGGTGGTCGGCTTACGGTAGTTGTAGTGCAAAATAGAGGATGTTGAAGATCAAAATTTTTCTAGGTATTTTTGAGTTACGGTAGGAGCTGATACTTTAGATTTTCCATTAATTTGTGCAGTTTCGAGGTGGTTACGGTATTCCGAGTGCAAAAACTGTGTAAATCATTTTTACCGATTTTTACGATTTTCTAAACCTTTGTATAAAAATAAAAAGCTGCAATTTAACCTATAAAGTCGAAAATTAAATTTTCCGGAAATCAAAAACCCAAATTTTCAACCACCGAACCAATCAAAATTCCAAACCACACCTCAGTTTCGTTGGACGGTTGCGTCGCGTTCAGGCCGACGGCGCTGATCTGAAAAACGGAAAATAGATGAAATTTACCATATTAAAGCGCATCAAAAACAATATTAACTTTAATTAAACCTAAATTAAGTCTATTAAAACGATATTTAAAGTTAAATTCGGTATTAAAAGACTAAATTAAAGTTAAAAAGAATTAAAAAGTTGTAAATGTAAAGTAAATTCGTCAAAAAAGTATAGAATTGTTAAACTATCCCACAAGGTCATCCGGGTAGGCGGTGTCGGTGCCGTTTGAGGTGAGATTCGAGGGTGGGGGTGCGAGATCGGGCTGGAAAGGGGGGTAAAGTGGCGTACAGGAAAGTAGTAGAAAAGTGCAAAAAAATAGGAATTAATTTCTATAGTAGGAAAAGTATTACGGTAGTCGAAAATTAGTAAAAAAATTTGAAAACTAAAAAACTCAAAAAATTACCACAAATCCGTCGGGAAGGGTGGAATTTTCGGGGGATTCGGTGGTCGAAGCTTCACCGTAGCCAAGATCTGAAAAAAAACCTTTAAAAACGGCAAAAAAATAAATAAGATCAGTGATCTCTCGCTCTCACTCTCTTTGTCTCTCTCTCCCTCTCTCTCCGTGTCTATCTCTCTCTCTCCCTCTGACACTCTCTCGCTCACTTTCTCTCTCTCTCTCTCTCTCTCTCTCTCTCTCTCTGTCTCCCTCTCTCACCTTCCGGCGCATACTGCGTGCTGGTACTGTAGGGGAAGTCGTACTGCTTCTGCTCGGGTGGAGTGACAGTCTGGAAAAGCTGAAATTAAACAACTAAAAATGTCCTACCGTATCCGGGGTGGTGGCCTCGTATTGGCTGCTCGTTTCGTAGACGAACGGCGTCGTCGATTCGTCTAAAAACGTTTTTAAAGGGACTGTGAAGGCAAAAACCCATAGACGTTCCCTCTCTCTCTCCTTCAGTCACTCTCTCTCATTCTCTCTCATTCGCCCTCTCTCTCTCCATCAAAAATCTAACTCACTTTGCATTAACAGATCCGGGTAGACGACCGTACTGCTCGAAGCCGTCGGCTCGTCGGTCGTGTCGTTGGGCTTGTTGAAGGCGTCGTGCTGCAAAATGCAAAATGTTGAGGTGAGAGAGAAGAGAGAAAGAAAAAAAAGAGAGAGAGAGAGAGAGAGAGAGAGAGAGAGATACAGAAAAAAGATCTACCATTTTTCCGAGGAATTCCGCTGTGTAGTCGAACGTGGTCGTGCTGCCCGGCTCGGCGGTGCTTGAGGATGAAGCGGATTCTGAAAAAAAAACCAGTTAGAAAAAATTTAATTTGCGCTAAAAACACTAAAAAAAATCAGTAAAAATTCTCACCGGTCGTCAGAATGTCCGGATACTGTGGCGAGGTGGAGTACGGGAAATCGTATTGCGGCTGAGAGGTGGTGGAACCGGAAGTTGCCTGAAATTTACGAAAATATGAGCATTTTCCTGAAGAATCTCTGCTAGCCTGCCCATTTCCTAAAGAATCTTTGCTAGGTTACCTCCTGGGTGCTGCTAGCTGCATATTGTGTGCTCGTCTCATACGCGAACGGCGTCAGGTCATCTGGATAGCGCAGCGACGAGCTGGCCGAGGCTTCTTGAGTCTAAAAAATCGCTATGGTTCTCTATCTCTCTCTCTCTCTCTCTCTCTCTCTCTCTCTCTCTCTCTCTCTCTCTCTTTCTCTATCTCTCTCTCTCACTCTCTCTCGCTGTCCCTGTCTTTTAATTTCACTCTTCCATAAAGCTTCAAAATACTCACCGTACTCTCCGCCGCATCCACTCCAGCAGCAACCCCTCCAGCCTGTTGTTCATCTCCAGCGCCGAGCTGCTTCAGGACAACGTCAGCAACATGTTGTCCCTGCACGACCGCTCCGTTCATCATCCCCATCGACGTGGAGGAGTACTCGGCCGAGGCGAAGTGGAGGCTCTAAAAAATCGAGGTTCCCCAAGAATCTCTGCAAGCTGGCCAAAAAGCAAAAATTTGCGGCAAGCAGCAAAAAATAGCAAAGGTACAGTAAGCTACACCTTACCGTCGGGCGCTTTTGGTGGCGTTTATGTTTTTTGTGCTAGAAAAATGAGCATGGTTTGGCAAGCGAGAGAGAGAGAGAGAGATAAATAGAGAAAATCGTACCCTGGTTGAGTTGTGGCCCATCGGTGTTGAACGCCTCGAAGAAGGCGGCGACGTCATCAGTATTATGCAGTACTGGCAGCGTGCCAACGGAGCCGAGCGCGTATTCATCGTCGTAGAATTGGTAGTCGCTGAAAAAACGATAGTTAGCGGTCGGCTAGCAGAGATCCTTTAGGAAAGAGGCAAAAAAACTCACAAATGATCAAGCGGATCGCCAGAATTCGGGAAAGCTTCTGCCATCACTTTGACGTAGGCGGCATACCTAAAAAGTCGAAAAATTCCGCTACCGTACTCCTTACGTACCTCTGATCAGCATTCAGCGAATCGCTGCCAAAATGGGCAATTCCCCACAGCACGCCGGGCGTTCCTTCGAACGCTGAAAAATTGTCATAATTTAGAAATTCCTAAAGAATCTTTGCTAGACTGCCCATTCCCAAATAATGTCTGCTAGCTTGCCTGGAAATCAAATTTCCTCAAAAATATCTGCTTGTGTTAGCTTAAATTCCCAAATATTCTCCGCTAGCTTGCCCAGAAAAATTTCCCCAAAAATCTTGCTAGTACGCCTTAAACAGTAGCGAAATTTTTATGAACCTTCTATCCTCAAAAATTTCTGCTAACTCGCCTTGAATTCAAAATAATTCAACTTTTTTGCAAAAAACCCCCTAGCCCACCCAACCAAGTAAAAAAACGTACCGCATCCGTTATTGTCGCTCGTGTCGAATGTCGTCAACCACAGCAGATCACCGCCAGTGCCAGCGTAGATGATCTAAAATCACGACCAATTAAAAAAATACCGAAAAACAATAATGCAAATTAAAATCAAATTCTTTTCTTTAAAATTCTTGAAAACTTAAAAAACTTTTAGAATCCGTTTAAAATGCTTAACCTGTCCGGAATTGCCGTTTTCACGCCAGAATGGGGCCGCGTAGGTCAGGGTAAAGTAGGTGGCGAATCCGCGGGGCTTGTAGGAACCTGAAAAGCGATATTAAAACACAATTTTGGGTCTCAAAAAACCTCTGCCAGCCTGCCCCTTCCTAAAGAACCTCTGCTAGCCCCCCACTCACCAAGAAAAGCGGCCAAATTCTGGGGCAACGCCGGGCTGACGTCGATTCCGGCGGCGATGGCTGGCGGCACGGCGATGATCACCTAAAAACATAAAAAAAGTAAAGTTTAGATAAAAAATTAACTTTTAAACTGTAAAATTTTTAAACTAAAAAATCTACAATAAAACCTTAGAAATAAAAACAAAGCTTGAAAAGAAATCGAAGCAAAAAAGCCCAATTTTGAGCAAAAGAATCCAGAAAAACCGACCTGTTTTGCCGAATATTTCTTGCCTCCAGCCGTGATCGTTTGCGTGCCGTCGTCTTCTAAAAAAGCCCATTTAATTTGATACAGAATACTATTAGAAATTAGATAAAAAACAGAAGAAGAAATTCCGGTAAAATTTATTAAAAAAATACCTTGTGAAATCGCGGTTACTGGCGAGCTGTAGGTGATCGTCAAGCCGTCGCGGGTAGCCAGATTGCTAAAAAAAGAGCGTTTTTAAACCCAGAAAAATTAATTAAAATAGAAAAGCTATCCGAAATGACCTCTGCTACCTTGCCAAAATTAGAAATAAGATTTTCCGCAAGCGCCTCGGCTAGATTCCTATTTCCCAAATGATCTCTGCTTGTTCTTGATCCCTGCAAAAAAAATCAAGACGTACCTAACCAACTGTCCCAATCCCTCTTTGACTCGAAGCCCAGTACCGTGGCCCATTTCCGAGAGCACATCGTCGATCGTTGCTGAAAATAGACAATAAAACCCTTCAAAAACTTTGCTCAGGCCGCCCAACGACTTCAAGCCGATCAGGACTACGATTTTCCTTTTTACATAAAAAATCGGATAAAAATAGAAATCGGGTTGAACGGCTTGAAATCGTTGGAAAGCAGGTTTAAGCAAAAAAAAAACACGCACAATTCTCGCTGCTGGCCGTCAGGAGGAGCTGGAGGGCGGATACGGTGGTGTCGGGGGCATCGTAAAAGACCTGAACAATTCAATATACGAAAATTTCGGACGAAATCCGATTCTCCAAAAATCGCTGCTAGCTTGCTTAGGCAATCAAGCAGCGATTCCTTAGGAAATAGGAACAGAGGAAAAGCCGAACCTGCAGAAGTCGTCGAATGCCATCTCCATCGACAGAATCGAGATTTCCGCTCTTGATGAAACCGGCGGCGGATTCTCCACCAAATTCGGCAAGGTCAGACGAGGAGAAGACATCAGAGATTGAGGGGCTCGTGCCGAGAGATGACCACTGGTACGATCTGAAAATTTTTATCAAGGGCCCTAATTGAATTTTCACCTCTTCCTCCTCCTGCTCAAAAAGTTGGTACCCGCGGTGTTCTTGCTGAGGATGATGCGCTCGCCGCAGATTGGCTAAAAATGCAAAATCCACATGGAAAAAAGCAAAAAATCAAAATACCTGAACTTCAGCGGTCAACCCGAATTTCTGGACCAACTCGAGGAGGGCAGTGTGCTTTGGGCCGATCCACTGCGAGCCTGAAAAAGGGGAAATTAGCGAGCGCAGGCTAGCAGAGATCATCGAGGAAAATCCCGATTTTCTTGAAATCCAAAAAGGCAGCTAGCAGAGACCATTTGCAAGCTGAACTCACCGATGTCGACGGTCTGCTGGCCCTGGGCGGTCTTCATCTGATGGGAGAGGAGACGACCGCCACTCGCTTCTTTCGCTTCGAGCACAAGCAGCTTTGTGGAGGGGGCTTGCTGAAAAAAGAGGATTAATTATTTTATTCACAAATAAAACACTTACATCAAGAATCCTATTCGCTGCCGACAACCCAGCCAGTCCAGCTCCAATAATGACGACATCTTGAACGTCTTCAGCCTGTTGTTGTGCTCCGACCAATGCCAACAATACGGCTAGCAGCCATCCTGATCGCCACTCGCGGCCCATCCTGAAAAATGGGTACGATACAAGACGCAAAAACTGCAAAAATACAGTAATAAATACAGTTTTGTAAAAATTGAAACTGTTGAAAATTGAAAAGTTCACTACACTCGACTACGAAACGCTCCGTAGCTACCCAGGGTTACTGTAGTATTTAAAGGACCGTTTAAGGTATGTAAAATCCGGATAAGTATGGCGAATTCCTAAAGAATCTCTGCCGGTCGGCTACGAACGACTACGAGCGGATCCGTAATTACGCAGGGTTACTGTAGGGATCAAGGGACAATTTACGGTATAGAGTCTATAGTATAGACAATCCGAAAGTATGCCAAATTCCTGAAATTCTCTGCTAACTGGCCAAGTTGCGACTACGAGAAGCTCTGTAGTGACGCAGAGTTATGGTAGGGTTTAAGGGGCAGATGAAGGGAAGGAAGACCTGAATACCGGAACCGATTTCTTAAATAAACTCTGCTGTTAGCCACACTCGACTACGAAAAGCTTCGTAGTTACGCAGGCTTACTGTAGGGTGTATAGAAAATCCAAAAATATGCCTAATTCCTCAGAATCTCTGCTAATTGGCCAAGTTGCGACTACGAGAAGCACCGTAATTACGCAGGGAAAATCCGCACAAGTATGCCAAATTCCCAAAGAATCTCTGCTAGCTAGCCGAGTCGCGACTACGAGAGGCTACGTAATTACGCCGGGATACTGTAGGGGTTAAAGGGACATTCAAGACAAAAAATCCGAAGAAGTAAGTCAAATTCCCAAAGAATCTCTGTTGCGTCGCCGGGTAAATGAGAATTTTAAAAGCTTTGTCCGTAGCACTCCAAATTACGCAACAATCCGCGGGTTACGGTAGCGAAAAATGACCGCTTCGTAGGAAGAATAGTGGCCACGAAAGAAGTAATCAGAAATTGTGATTTCGCTGCTTTAGGCCGGGGAGGTGGGATTGGAATTTTCACTCCATTCGAGAGCGTCTTAATCTTCCCTCTTTTTTGGGCGATAGAGAGGGAGCGAGAGAGAGAGAGAGAGAGAGAGAGAGAGAGAGAGAGAGAGAAAGAGAGAAATAGCCGAGGGGCATTTCGCGCCCCCTTCTTCCGCCGTTAGTTACAGGCAGCCGGGCAAAAAGTCCGCCTCGAGGACGTTCCACCCGCATTGTTTTCCGCATTTTTCCCTTATGCACCTATAGACAGACAGCGCGCGCACAAATAATCAAGCGTTTAAAGGGGGGAGGAAGTGAAATTAGGAATGGGGTGGAATGCGGATGATTTATGAGCAATTGTGTGGCTAGCAGAGATCATTTAGGAAAGGGGGAGGCTAGCAGAGATCATTAAGGAAATGGGCAGACTAGCAGAGATCATTTAGTAAATGGGGATCTGGTGCATTAACCGGGGGGGGGTATTGTTTAACAGTGTAACCCAAGAAAAGATAGATCAGAATACTTCTAAAAATTTCGACATTTTCGACATTTTTTAATATTTTTCAATGTTTCAAAGGTTTTTGACTAGTTTTTGACTTCCAAAAAGGGTAAAATTGTATTAAAATGGTTTAAATTGCCTTATTCAGCATTTAAAATAACTAATAAATTAACCAACAGAAAAATTTCGACTTAGAAAACAGATTTTTCGGAAAAAGGCAGGCTAGCAGAGATTCTTTACGAAAAGGCAAAATAGCAGAGATTCTTGAGGAAAATCGGGTCTATTAATGCGCCCAAATCGTTTATTTTAAACGGTGCCCCCTTCGAAGCGTGGCTTTATACCCCGGCTGTTCGTTCTCGATTTTATTCTGGGAAGCCCTCTGCCCGCCTCTATCGGCAAAATAAAACGTGCCCCAGGAGGGGGTTACGGTAGGATTCTGCAGCTCCAGCGGGACCAGCCTCAAAATAGCTACCCGGTGAAGCCACGCCCATTTTTGGACCTGGGTCCAAGTTTGCAGGGATTAGCGATTGAGCGGTGAAAGATCGGATAGCCTGGCAGAGAGCCTTGGGGAAATTTGGGCAAACTAGCAGGGATTATTGAAGAAATTTGAGGCCAACTAGCAGAGATCATAGGGAAATTTGGGCAAACTAGCAGGGATTTTTGCGGAAATTTGGGGAAACTGGCAGAAGTCCTTTAAGAAGCGAAGGCGAACTAGCAACGATCTTTCAGGAAATTCGGTCAGATAACAGAGAAAATTTTGGAAATTTGAAATTCTGAGAGATTAGCAGATGGCAATTTGGGAATTTGGGCAGGCTAGCAGGGATCTTTCAGGAATGGCCGAAAAACACAAGCAAACTAGCAAATTTTCTTGCGGAATGCATGGCAAACTAGCAGAGATAATTTAGGAAACCAAGGCAATCTAGCAGATACCATTTCGACAATTTTAAGCTATTTCTGTCCCATTCCGACACCTTCCAGCGCCCGATCTGACCCGTATTTTGGAATGCTGCGGAATCTCGGCCTTTTTTTGGTGGCCGCCACATTTTGGGGTGGCGGAAATTGGGCGCGTAGCGCGCGCCGAAATCGGGATCCAATTTTCTTGTCAAGAATCCCGGGGTGATTTGCATTTTTGCAGGGTCAGGGGTGATAGAAAAAGTGCGAGAGAGAGAGAGAAAGAGAGAGAGAG